>JADRCD010097174.1:0-10591 GCA_019843815.1 Montemys delectorum | reverse complement strand
AAAAAAAAAAAAAAAAAGTCTCCTTTATTCCAGATCTAGGCTTCCACAGTACAAATTATCTTTAGCCTCAATGTCTTACATGTTCTGAAAGACCCCCGTAGGGAGACCCTCACTCAAGTCCCAGGAGAACGCGCACCCAGAGAAACATGAGAGGCCAACTTGATGTAAACACACGAGGTAGTTTTAATAGCGGAGCTTCGGGTGGACCCATATCTCACGCAGGAGACAGAGGGATCAAACCTGAGGCTCAGGGGTTAGGGGTTTTTATAGGAAGGAAGTCTAGGGGAACAAAGGAATTAGCATAGCCTATACATGATTGGCTAATTCAAATCCAGCTAGAATACGTGCAGATCAGAGCATAGGGAAATTCCTAAGGGTGGTATTGAGGCAGCAGGGCATCTGGCTGGCCTCCAACCATACCTCATCATTCAGTTGGGTCATCTTGCCCAGACAGGTCCCTGCTTGCCTGAGCCCACTCAGACATGTCTTATCTATCTCTTCTTGGCCTGCTAGTTCCCAGAATATTCAACAGCTTGCTTGCTCATTCCCAGGCCTATGTGGGCAAGCTTGTGCTGGATTTTCAGACGTATAATTCTTCTACCTGGCCAGCACAGGTCCCAAGCTTTAGTTACTCCTTTTCAGTTCTTACTAGGATGATTAATGAAATCCTACTTAGATCATTGTACTGCTTTCTAATTCCAAATTTCAAAATCCACAATCTTCCAAAAAATAACATGGTCAGACCTATCACAGCAACACTCCAGTCCCTGGTACCAACTTCTGTCTTAGTTATGGTTCTCATTACTGCTAAGAGACATTGTGACCAAGCCAACTCTTGTAAAGAACATTTAATGGTTCTGACTTACGGGTTCTGAGGTTTAGTCCACTATAATCATGACCAGAAGCATGGCATCCTCCAGGCTTTTGCATGATGCTGGAGTTGCTGAGACAGGTACATCTTGTTCTGAGGGTACAAGAAGAAGGCTGGCTTCCAGACAGTTATCAGGAGGGTCTCAAAGCCCACCCCCAAAGTGACACACTTCCTCCTACAAGTCTTTACCTACTTCAAAATCACATCTATTACTTACTGAGCCAAGCATATTCAAACCACCACATCAAGGAAGACCTTCCCTTTTCTAAAAGAATCTGAGGAGGATAAGGGGGACTTGGAGGATAACAGGGAGGAGAAACTGAGGCCAAATATAATATATGAAAGGAGAATAAATACAGAAATTTCAAAATATGAAAAAAAACAAAAGGAGACAGTTTTCATAGGAATCCCAACACTATCTTACCTGAACAACAAATAGAACATGTAGATGAAAGGCCTATAATGCACAAATTTGAAAGATGCAGCTACTAAGCAAATGATCTATTAAGTGTTATAAGTAATGGCCTATATAAGGGTTACAAAGGTCTAGAATTTGAGCACATGCCTTTGTCCTACCTCACTACTCTATTCTCATTTTATTGATTTACTTAATAAAGCCTCTATTTTCATTATTTACTATGGGTCAGTGGTACTTTAGTCATATATTTTTCACAACATACTTTAATAAAGGTTCAACCTTTCCTCCACCACACAGCAGAGGTAGTAAAAAAGAAAGGTTATTAAGATATGGGGGAAGTGGGCCTGTTTAGAAATAAGTTTTTAGGGGGTGTTTCCAATATTCATTGTTTTCAGTCCAGTATACTAGCAAACAACAAACAGGAATCAGAAGCTGTGGTCGAGTCCATTTGGCAGACACCACACATGAACCAGCAGGTACAGTCCCATTCATTCAACAATTACCACACATGAATCAGTATGGGCAGTTCAATCCAGAAGAAAAGGCATAGCTTGCCAACCAGCTCAAGTCTTTGGAAGTGGCAAAAAGCTGCAGGAATCTCATTAAACATTCTTTGATGAGTTTTTCTCTATGAAGTCACAACAAGTGAAGCTGAACAACACAGTTTAAGGTGAAGCAATACAGTGTTGTTAGTAAAGACTAGTGAGGCAGAGAAAAGAGAATCAATGCTCCAGATCTTCTGTGGGATGATATATATATATATTTTTTTTCTAAACATCATGTGTTTTTTCACATGTTTGTTATAGCAAAACTTCCTTTTACCTGTGTCTGATTCAGCAAAACATTCTTTCACATGTTTGCTTTAACAAAAACTGACAGACTTCTGTACACACATTCTCTCTCTTAAACAAGCTTCATTCCATATGAATAGCTTTTCAAGGCCCTGCTGTCTTGGAACCAACATTATTCTGTGTTCTTTATTGAATTGTAGCCTTCACCATGCTAGATTTATGAAATGGAAACTTTTTTTTTTTTTTTACAACTCAAGACACCTTTATTTTTTTATTTTTTTTTCCTTTTTTTTTTTTTTTTTTTGGATATTTTCTTTATTTACATGTAAATTTCTCCTTTCCCAGGTTCCCCTCCAAAAAACAAACGAACTAACAAAAAAACAAAAACAATAAGAACAAACCAATTTTGCCTCTGCCCTCCCAATGACTGCCACCCCACCCTCTCCCATTTATTGGCCCTGGCATTCCACTACACTGGGGCACAAAACCTTCACAAGGCCGAGGTCCTTTACTCCTGTAGAGGATCGAATTTGCAATCCTCTACTATACACATGCTGCCAGAACATTCAGTCCCACCATGTATAGTCCTTGATTGGTGGTTGGGTCCCTGGGAGCTCTGAGGGTACTAGTTAGTAATTGTTGTTCGTCCTAAGGAGCTGCAAACCCTTCAGCTCCATAGAACCTTTCTCTAACTCCTTAATTGGGGACCATGTACTCAATTCAATGAATGGCTGTGAGCCTTTACATCTGTATTGGACAGGTATTGTCAGAGCATCTCAGGAGATAGCTATATGCTTGTCTTTCCTTCAGTCTCTGCTCCATAGTTAATCTCTGCCACTCCTTCTGTGGGTATTTGGTTCCCGTTTTTAGGAAGGAATGAAATGTCCACCTTTTGGTCTTCTTTCTTCTTAAGTTTCTTGTAGTTTGTGGGTTGTTCTTCCTGTATTCCAAACCTTCTGGGCTAATAACCAATGATCAGAGAATGCATACCATGTGTGTTCTTTTGTAATTGGGTTACCTCACTCTGGATGATACTCTCCAGATCCATCCATTTCCCTAAGAATTTCATAAATTCATTGTTTTTTGTAGCTGAGTAGTACTCCATTGTGTAGATGTACCACACTTTCTGTATCCATTCCTCTGTTGAGGGACATCTGGGTTGTATCCACTTTGTGGCTATTATAAATAAGGCTGTTATGAACATGGTGGAGCATGTGTCCTTATTACATGATGGAGCATCTTCTGGGTATATTCCCAGGAGTGGTATATCTGGGTCCTCTAGTAGAACTATGTCCAATTTCCAGAGGCACCACCACACTGATTTCGAGAGTGGTTGTACCAGTTTGCAATCCCACCAGTAGTGAAGTAGTGTTCCTTTATCTCCACAACCTCTCCAGCATCTGCTGTCACCTGAGTCTTTTATCCTAGCCAATCTGACTGGTGTCAGGAGGAATCTCAGAGTCGTTTTGATTTGCATTTCCCTGATGACTAAAGATGTTGAACATTTCTTTAGGTGTTTCTCAGCCATTTGGTGTTCATCAGTAGAGAATTCTTTGTTTAGCTCTATACCCCATTTTTTAAAAGGGTTATTTGGTTCTCTGTAGACTGACTTCTTGAGTTCTTTGTATACATTGGATATTAGCCCTCTATCAGATATAGTGTTGGTAAACATCTTTTCCCAATTTGTTGGTTGGCGTTTTGTCCTATTGACAGTGTCTTTTGCCTTACAGAAGCTTTGTAACTTTAAGAGGTCCCATTTGACAATTCTTGATCTTAGAGCAGAAGCTATTGGCATTCTCTTCAGGAAATTTCCCCTGTGACTATTAGCTCGAGGTTCTTCCCCACTTTATTTTCTGTTAGTTTCAATGTATCTGGTTTGATGTGGAGGTCCCTGATCCACTTGGAATTGAGCTTTGAACAAGGAGAAAGAAATGGGTCGATTTGCATTTTTCTACATGTTGAGTACCAGTTGAGCCAGCACCATCTGTTGAAAATGCTGTTTTTTTTTTTTTTCCATTGTATAGTTTCAGCTCCTTTGTCAAAGATCAAGTGACCATAGGTGCATGAGTTCATTTTTGGGTCTTCAATTTTGTTCCATTGATCTACCTGCCTATCACTGTACCAATACCATGCAGTTTTTATCACAATTGCTCTGTAGTACAGCTTAAGGTCTGGGATTGTGATTCCACCAGAAGTCCCTTTATTGTTGAGAATAGCTTTGGTTATCCTGGGTCTTTTGCTATTCCAGATGAATTTGAAAATTGCTCTTACTAAGTCTGTGAAGAGTTGAGTTGGAATTTGGATGGGGATTGCATTGAATCTGTAGATTGCCTTCGGTAAGATGGCCATTTTTACTATATTAATCCTGCCAATACATGAGCATGGGAGATCTTTCCATCTTCTGAGATCTTCTTCGATTTCCTTCTTCAGAGACTTGAAGTTCTTGTCAAACAGATCTTTTACTTGCTTAGTCAGAGTTACACCGTGGTATTTTATATTATTTGTAGCTATTGTGAAGGGTGTTGTTTCCCTTGTTTCTTTCTCCACCTGTTTATCTTTTGTGTAGAGGAAGGCCTCTGATTTGCTTGAGTTAATTTTATATCCAGCTACTTTGCTGAAGTTGATTATCAGGTTTAGGAGCTCTCAGGTGGAATTTTTGGGGTCATTTAAGTATGCTATCATATCATCAGCAAATAGTGATAATTTGACTTCTTCCTTTCCAATTCACATCCCTTTGATATCCTTTTGTTGCCTAATTGCTCTGGCTAGAACTTCAAGTACAATATTGAATAGGTAGGGAGAGAGTGGGCAGCCTTGCCTAGTCCCCTATTTTAGTGGGATTGCTTCAAGTTTCTCTCCATTTAGTCTGATGTTGGCTACTGGTTTCCTGTATATTGCTTTTACTATGTTTAAGTGTGGACCTTGAATTCCTGATCTTTCCAAGACTTTTATCATGAAGGGATGTTGGATTTTGTCAAATGCTTTCTCAGGTTCTAGTGAGATGATCATATGGCTTTTTGCTTTGAGTTTGTTTATGTAGTGAATTATGTTGATGGATTTCCGTATATTGAACCATCCCTGCATCCCTGGGATGAAGCCTACTTGATCATGGTGAATGATCATTTTGATGTGTTCTTTGATTCGGTTTGCAAGAATTTTGTTGAGTATTTTTGCATCGATATTCATAAGGGAAATTGGTCTGAAATTTTCTTTCTTTGTTAGGTCTTTGTGTGGTTTAGGTATAAGAGTAATTGTAGCTTCATAGAACGAATTGGGTAGAGTACCTTCAGTTTCTATTTTGTTGAATAATTTGAGGAGTATTGGTATTAGGTCTTCTTTGAAGGTTTGATAAAACTCTGCACTAAAACCATCTGGTCCTGGGCTTTTTTTGGTTGGGAGACTATTAATGACTGTTTCTATTTCATTAGCAGATATGGGACTGTTTAGCTCTTTGATCTGGTCTTGATTTAACTTTTGTACCTGGTATCTGTCTAGAAAATTGTCCATTTCATCCAGGTTTTCCAGTTTTGTTGAGTATAGGCTTTTGTAGTAGGATCTCATGACATTTTGGATTTCCTAAGTGTCTGTTGTTATGTCTCCTTTTTCATTTCTGATCTTGTTAATTAGTAAACTATCTCTGTGTCCCCTAGGTAGTCTGGCTAAGGGTTTATCTATTTTGTTGACTTTCTCAAAGAACCAGCTTCTGGTTTGGTTGACTATTTGTATAGTTCTTTTTGTTTCTATTTGGTTGATTTCAGCCCTGAGTTTGATTATTTCCTGCCTTTGACTCCTCTTGGGTGAATTTGCTTCTTTTTGTTCTAGCGCTTTCAGTTATGCTGTCAAATTGCTGGTGTATGCTCTCTCCAGTTTCTTTTTGGAGGCACTTAAAGCTATGAGTTTACCTCTTAGGAATACTTTCATTGTGTCCCATAGGTTTGGATATGTTGTGGCTTCATTTTCATTAAACTCTAGGAAGTCTTTAATTTCTTTATTTCTTCGCTGACCAGGTTATCATTGAGTAGAGTGTTGTTAAGCTTCTATGTGTATGTGGGCATTCTATTGTTTATGTTGTTATTGAGGAGCAGCCTTAGACCATGGTGATCTGATAGGATACAGGGGATTATTTCAATCTTCTTGTATCTCTGGAGGCCTGATTTGTGACCTATTATAAGTCAATTTTGGAGAAGGTACCATGAGGTGCTGAGAAAGGTATATCCTTTTGTTTTAGGATAAAAAGTTCTATGGATATCTATTAAATTCATCTGTTTCATAACTTCTGTTAGTCTCATTGTGTCCTTGTTTAGTTTCTGTTTCCATGATCTGTCCTTTGTAGAGAGTGGGGTGTTGAAATCTCCCACTACTATTGTGTGTGTTGTAATGTGTGCTTTGAGCTGTAGTAAAATTTCTTTTATGAATGTAGACGCCCTTGCATTTGGAGCATAGAAGTTCAGAATTGAGAATTCATCTTGGTAGATCATACCTTTGATGAATATGAAGTGTCCCTCCTTATCTTTTTTGATCACTTTAGGGTGAAATTCGATTTTATTCGAAATTAGAATGGCTACTCCAGCTTTTTTCTTGGGTCCATTGGCTTGGAGAATTGTTTTCCAGCCTTTTATTCTGAAGTAGTGTCTGTCTTTGTCACTGACGTGGGTTTCCTGTATACAGCAAAATGTTGGGGCCTGTTTACATAGCCAATCTGATAGTCTATGTCTTTTTATTGGTGAGTTGAATCCATTGATGTTAATAGATATTAAGGAAAAGTAATTGTTGCTTCCTGTTACTTTTGTAGTTAGAGGTGGCATTACGTTCATGTGTCTATGTTTTGTTGGAAGATTACATTATTGCTTTTTCAGGGATGTAGTTCCCCTACTTGTGTTGAAGTTTTCCATATATTTCCATATATTTCCATATATTTTCCATATATTACCCTTTGAAGGGCTGGATTTGTGGAAATATATTGTGTGAATTTGGTTTTGTCATGGAAGACTTTGGTTTCTCCATCTATGGTGATTGAGAGTTTTGCTGGTTATAGTAGTCTAGGCTGGCATTTGTGTTCTCTTAGGATCTGTATAACATCTGCCCAAGATCTTCTAGCTTTCATAGTCTCTGGTGAGAAGTCTGGTGTAATTCTGACAGGCCTGCCTTTATATGTTACTTGACCTTTTTCCCTTACTGCTTTTAGTATTCTTTCTTTGTTTTGTGCATTTGGTGTTTTGACTATTATGTGGCAGGAGGAATTTCTTTTCTGGTCCAGTCTATTTGGAGTTCTATAGGCTTCTTTTACGTTCATAGGCATCTCTTTCTTTAGGTTAGGAAAGTTTTCTTCTATAATTTTATTGAAGATATTTACTGGCCCTTTAATTTGGAGATCTTCACTCTCTTCTATACCTATTATCCTTAGGTTTGGTCTTCTCATTTTGTCCTGGATTTCCTGGATGTTTTTGGTTATAAGCTTTTTGCTTTTTGTATTTTCTTTGCCTGTTGTGTCAATGTTTTCTATTGTATCTTCTGCCCCTGAAATTCTCTCTTCTATCTCTTGTATTCTTTTGGTGATGATTGCATCTATGTTTCCTGACCTTTTTCCTAAGATTTATAACTCCAGAGTTGTCTCTTTTTGTGGTTTCTTTATTGTTTCTACTTCCATTTTTAGGTCCTGGATTGTTTTACTCAATTCCTTCACCTGTTTGTTTGTGTTTTCCTGCAATTCCTTAAGAGATTTTTGGGTTTGCTCTTTAAGGGCTTCTACTTGTTTACTTGTGATCTCCTGTAATTCTTTATGTGATTTTTTTGTTTCCTCTTTAAGGGCTTGTACCTCTTTACCTGTGTTTTCCTGTATTTCTTTAAGGGAGTTATTCATGTCCTTCTTAAGTTCCTCTATCAGCATTTTTAGATATGACTTTAGATCCAAATCTTGCTTTTCTGGTGTTTTGGGATATCCAGATCTTGCTGTGGTGAGAGTACTACGTTCTGATGAATCCAAGTAGTCTTGGTTTCTGTTGGTAGGATTCTTGAGTTTGCCTTTTGCCATTTCTTGATCTCTGGTGATAGATGTTCTTGGTGTCTCTGACTAGAGCTTGTTGTGTCCCTGTCACCTTGCAACTCCCCTGCAACTTCCCTGCAACTTTTGAGGCCCAGCTATATTGCCCCTGGGCACATACTCAAAAGATGCTATACCCTATTCCAAGGAAATGTGTTCCACTATGTACATAGCACCATTATTCATAATAGCCAATAACAAAAATTTTAAAGAAAACCTACCAAACCAAAACAAACCAAAAAAAATAATAATAATCAGATGTCACTCAACCAAAGAATGAATACAGAAAATGTGGTTCATTTACACAAGGGAATACTACTTAGCCATAAAAAACAAGGACATCATGAGTTTCACAGACAAATAGAAGGAACTAGAATATAATATCCTGAGTGATTTAACCCAGACACAAAATGACATATATGACAGGAGCCTAGCATAACTGTCCTCTGAAAGGCAGCTGACTGAAGTAGATATAGAGACTCAGAGCTCAGAGACTGGAACAGAAGAATTGAGGAAAGGATTGAGGGCCATAAAGGTCATAGAATCAAGGGAAGACGAACAGAGTCAACAAACTGGACCCTTAGGACCTCTCAGAGACTGAACTACCAACCAAAGCGCATACATGGGCTGGATGTATGTAGTGGAGCTAAGCCTGGAGCACATATGTAGCAGATGTACAGCCCAGTTTTCATGTGTGTCCACCAACTACTGGAATCAAGACTGTCTGTGGTGGTATCTGTTCCCCAAATTGGGCTGCCTTGTCTGGGCTCAGTGGGAGAGGATGTACCTAGCCATGTAGAACCCTGATATGTGAGGGTGGTGGGAATATCCAGAGTGGACCTCTATCCTCCTTAGAAGTGGGTGGAGGGACTGTGTGAGAGTAGGACAAGGGGACTAGCAATCTCAATGTAAATTGAATAAATAGATAGATAGATAGATAGATAGATAGATAGATAGATAGATAAATTAGTGGGAAAACAAAGCTTGCATTCTCAGGTTTCCTTTTATGCCAGTGCAAAGCAATATGCTTCTCTTAAACATGGGTATTTTTTCCCAACACACACCTAGTGCTTAATTTAGTTGTGTTCTTTTCTCCCTCTACAAACTGTATATGCAGACCTAGGAACAGCTACCAAATTGCTTACCCATTGTCTAGGAAAATACTCCTTCTATTTTCTATAGGACACAATTGAAAAAATAGGTAAGTGCTTCTCGAATTAAATACAGTTTCATGTTCAGTTATGTTCACTTTGCAACAATTTTAATTATTGAGACAATTTAATTATATGCTAATATATTAAAAAACTGTCTATGATTCTATTCACTTTTATTATTTAAATATTCTATTTTATCTCACTTTTCTGACTGTATATAAACAAGCACAAACAGATAAGCAATCAAGGATAAATTTGAATTTCTTTAAACATTCTTTCACTGAGTCTAAGATTTAGTAAGTCCTGTATATATCACTATTTTCTACCCAGAGACATTTAAAAAATAAGTGCCTGCTTGTACTCAAAGACCAGAGATCTTTTATAATGCAAAGAACTATGTCTTCCATGCATTCCAAGAAGAAAATGTTAATTCCACTGAGACTGAGTAACTCAGATGTAGAGTATTCAACATAAGATCTGTGGGACACAACTTCCAAGGTCAACTGAATATAAAAATCAAATTAAAAATCAAAATCTTTCTCTGTAGAGAGCAGCCTCTGATACTATTTTCCTGGTGTGTCAATTAAAAAATAAAGAGCTTTTTGATAATATCATTTTATAGATAGAAGCAAAGCATCATATTCTAAGAGTCCAGAGTCAAGTTCATTACTGTGGTCCTTCAGGGATTTCGCAATAGTGTCTCTGAAGCATGATGTACTTTTTCTTCCCTTGCAGGGATGCTCCTGGCTGCCCTCTAGCTTGCAAAGCCCTCCTGCTGTGTGGTGCATTGATCTTTCTTCGTGTTTCATTTTCAACTGTTTGAAACTTACTCCAAAGAGATTTCTGTCTTTAGTTTTATTTTAGGTAATAATTATTTTTCTCTTTCCTCGATATACTGTACTTAGTAGATATTGATGTTTTTAAGTTTCAATATACATTTTGGATAAAAATTATTATATTGTAACAGCATGAACCTTTTTTGAAAGCTCATTGAATTATATGACTTAAGAAGGAAAAAAAAAAAGATAGCATGTACATTTTGAATGGACCTATCTCTCATCTTTTGAATCAAGATAATTCA
The DNA here is from genome assembly GCA_019843815.1 of Montemys delectorum. Taxonomy (NCBI): domain Eukaryota; kingdom Metazoa; phylum Chordata; class Mammalia; order Rodentia; family Muridae; genus Montemys; species Montemys delectorum. Next base: position 236 of record JADRCD010097174.1, on the reverse strand, counting down.
GGTAGAAGGTAGGGAAGTAATTTTTTCTTTGCTAATGAATCATTTAGTAGGAAATTTTTCTCGACTCATTCAAATGTATTGGCTGACACCTTTGAACAATACTGTGAGAGGTGAGGCCATTTTTATTGATTTACGTTTCCTGGCAGAATCTGAATTCATTCTCAATGAAGATCTGTGTCTCAGAATGCAGTCTCTAAGGTTCATTGTTTTTTATAGGGCTTTTTTTTTTTTTTTTT
>JADRCD010097171.1:0-11656 GCA_019843815.1 Montemys delectorum | reverse complement strand
AAAAAAAAAACCCTGTTCCCTCCTCCCTACCCCTGCTCATCAACCCACCCTCTCCTGCTTCCTGGCCCTGGCATTCCCCTTCACTGGGACATAGAGCCTTCACAGGGCCAAGGGTATCTCCTCCTAGTGATGACTGAGTAGGTCATCCTCTGATACATATGCAGGTGGAGCTATGAGTCCCACCATGTGTACTCTTTGGTTGGTGGTTTAGTCTCTGGGAGCTCTGAGGGTACTAGTTAGTTCATATTGTTGTTCCTCCTAAGGGGCTGTAAACCCCTTCAGTTACTTGGGTCCTTTCTCTACCTCCTTCATTGGGAACCCTCTGCTCAGTCACAGGATGGCTGTGAACTTCTACTTCTGTATTAGTCAGACACTGGCATAGCATCTCAGGAGACAGCTATATCAGGCTCCTGTCAGCCAACACTTTACTGGCATCCACAATAGTGTCTGAGTTTGGTGATTGTATATGGGAATGGTTCCCAGGTGTGGCAGTCTCTGGATTGTCCTTCAGTCTCTACTCCATACTTTGTCTCTACAACTCCTTCCATGGGTATTTTGTTCCCCCTTCTAAGAAGGATTGAAGTATCCACATTTTGGTCTTCCTTCTTCTTGAGTTTCTTGTGGTTTGTGGATTGTATCTTGGGTATTCTGAGCTTCTGGGCTAATATCCACTCATCAGTGAGTGCATACCATATGTGTTCTTTTGAAACTCAGGGTAATATTCTCAAGATTCATCTCCACAACCTTGCCAGCATCTATTGTCACCTGAGTTTTTTTAACTTGGCCATTCTGACTGGTGTGAGGTGGAATCTCAGAGTTGTTTTGATTTGCATTTCCCTGATGACTAAGGATGTTGAATATTTCTTTAGGTGCTTCTCTGCCATTCGATAATCCTCAGTTGAAAATTCTTTGTTTAGCTCTGTACTCCATTTTTAAAAAGATTTATTTATTTATTGCATGTAAGTACACTGCAGCTGTCTTCAGGCACTCCAGAAGAGGGTGTCAGATCTCGTTATGGAAGATTGTGAGCAATCACGTGATTGCTGGTATTTGAACTCAGGACCTTCAGAAGAACATTCAGTGCTCTTCACCACTGAGCCATATCAACAGACCCCTGTACCCCATTTTCAATAAGGTTATTTGATTCTTCTTGAGTTCTTTGTATATAGTGGATATTAACCATCTATGGGATATAGGGTTAGTAAAGATCTTTTCCTAGTCTGTTGGTTGCCATTTTGTCCTATTGACAGTGTCCTTTGCCTTACAGAAGCTTTGCAATTTTATGAGTTTCCATTTGTCAATTCTTGATCTTAGAGCATTGGTGTTCTCTTCAAGAACATTCCCCCTTTTAGACTTCCCCCACTTTCTCTCCTATTTGAACATGAAGTAGTTTATGAGGATTGGGAGTTTCTTGGTGAAATTTTTGGGGTCAATTAAATATACAATCATATCATCTGCAAATACTGATATTTTGACTTCTTCCTTTCTAATTTTTATCCCTTTGACCCCCTTTTCTTGTCTAATTGTTCTAGCTAGAACTTCAAGTACTATATTGAATAGATAGGGAGAGAGTGGGCAGTCCCTAATTAAGTCCCTAATTTTAGTGGGATTTCTTCAAGTTTCTCTCCATTTAGTTTGATGTTGGCCACTGGTTTGCTGTATATTGATTTTTACCATGTTTAGGTATGGGCCTTCAATTCCTGATCTATCTAAAACTTTTATCAATGAAGGGATGCTGAATTTTGTTAAATGCTTTTTCAGCATCTAACCAAATGATCACGTGGTTTTTTTTTTCTTTGAGTTTCTTTATGTAGTGGATTATGTTGATGGATTTCTGTATATTGAACCATCCCTGCATCCATGGGATAAAGCCTACTTTATCATGTTGAATGATCATGTTGATGTGTTCTTGGTTTCAGTTGGCAAAAATTTTATTGTGTATTTTTGCGTAAGTGTTCATAAGGGAGATTGGTCTGAAGTTCTCTTTCCTAGTTGGGTATTTTTGTTCTTTTAAACATAAGCGTAATTGGGGCTTCAGACAATGAATTGGGTAGTCTTCCTTATGTTTCTATTCTGTGGAATAGTTTGAAGAGTATTGGTTTTAGACCTTCTTTAAAAGTCTTATAGAATTATCCACTATACCCATCTGGTTCTGGGATTTTTTTTTTTTTTGGTTGGGAGACTATTAATGACTACTTCTATTTCTTTAGGGGTTATGGGATTGTTTAGATGGTTTATCTAACTGTGTTTTAACTTTGGCACCTGGTATGCATCTCGAAAATTGTCCGTTTCATCCAGATTTTCCAATTATGTTGAGTATAAACTTTTGTAGTTTTATCTAGCTTGTTGATTTTCTCAAAGAACTAGTTCCTGATTTTGTTGATTATTTGTATAGTTCTTTTTGTTTCTATTTGGCTGATTTCTGAATTTGATTATTTCCTGTCACCTACTCCTCTTGGGTATAATTGCTTCTTTTTGTTCTAGAGCTTTCAGGTGTGCTGTCAAGCGGCTAGTGTAAGCTCTCTCTAGTTTCTTTTTGGAGGCACTCAGAACTATGAGTTTTCCTCTTACCACTACTTTCATTGTGTCCCATAAGTTTTGGTATGATGTATCTTCACTTTCATTAAGTTCTAAAAAGCCTCTAATTTCCTTCTTTATTTCTTCCTTGACTAAGATATCATTGAATAGAGTATTGGTCAGCTTCCATGTGTATGTGTGTTTTCCATTGTTTTTGTTGGGATTTAAGGCCAGCCTTAATCTGTGGTGATCTAATAGGGTGCATGGGATTATTTCAATCTTCTTGTATCTGTTGAGGCCTGATTTGTAACCAATTATATGGTCAATTTTGGAAAAGGTACCATGAGGTGCTGAAAAGAAGGTATATCCTTTTGCTTTAGGATGAAATGTTCTATAAATATCTGTTAGATCCATTTGTTTCATAACTTCTGTTAGTTTCGCTGTATCTGTTTTGTTTCTGTTTCCATGACCTGTCCACTGTTAAGAATGGGGTGTTGAAGTCTCACACTATTATTGTGTGTGGTGCAATGTGTGCTTTGAGCTTTAGTAAAGTTTCTTTTATTAATGTGGGTGCCCTTGCATTTAGAGCATAGATGTTCAGAATTGAGAGTTCATCTTGGTAGATTTTTCCTTTGAATAGTATGAAGTATCCTTCCTTATCCTTTTTGATAACTTTTGGTTGAAATCATTTTTTTTTTCAATATTAGAACAGCTGGATACTCCTGCTTGATTCTTGGGACCATTTGCCTGGAAAAAACTTTTTCCAATTTTTTACTTTGAGGTCCTTTGTCACTGAGGTGTGTTTCCTATATGCAAGAAAATTTTGTGTCCTGTTTACGTATCCAGTCAGTTAGTCTATGCCTTTTTATTGGAGAATTGAGTCCATTGACGTTAAGAAAAAGTGATTGTTACTTCCTGTGATTTTTGTTGTTAGAGGTGGAATTATGTTTGTGTGGCTATCTTCTCTTGGGTTCATTGAAAGATTACTTTGTTGCTTTTTCTTGTGTGTAGTTTCCCTCCTTTGTTGGTGTTTTCCATCTATTATTCTTTGTAGGGCTGGATTTGTGGAAAGATATTGTGTAAATTTGGTTTTGTCATGGAGTATCTTGTTTTCTCCCTCTATGCTGATTGAGAGTTTTGTTTGGTATAGTAGCCTGGGCTGGCATTTTTGTTCCCTTAGGTTCTGTATGACATCAGCCCAGGATCTTCTAGCTTTCATAGTCTCTGGTGAGAAATCTGGTGTAATTCTGATAGATCTGCCTTTATATGTTACTTGACCTTTTTCCCTTACTGTTTTCAATATTCTTTCTTTGTTTAATATATTTGATGTTTTGATTATTATGGGATGGAAGTAATTTCTTTTCTGATCCAGTCTATTTGGAATTCTGTAGGCTTCTTGTCCATGGACATCTCTTTCTTTAGGTTAGGGAAGTTTTCTTCTATAATTTTGTTGAAGATATTTACTGGCCCTTTAAGTGGAGAATCTTCACTCTCTTCTATATCTGTTATCCTTAGGTTTGTTCTTCTCAGTGTGTCCTGAATATCCTGGAAATTTTGGGTTAGGAGCTTTTTTGCTTTTTGCATTTTCTTTGACTGTTGTGTCAATGTTTTCTATTGTTTCTTCTGCATGTTAGATTTTCTCTTCTATCTCTTGTATTCTGTTGGTGATGCTTGCATCTATGACTCTTGATCTCTTTCCTAGGTTTTCTAACTCCAGGGTTGTCTCCCTTTGTGATTTCTTAATTGTTTCTAGTTCCAGTTTTAGGTCTTGGATGGTCTTGTTCATTTCTTTCACCTATTTGATTGTGTTTTCCTATAATTTTTTAAGGGATATTTGTGTTTCCTCTTTAAGAGCTTCTACCTTTTTACCTGTGTTCTCTTTTTTTTTCTTTCTGTATGTCCTTCTTAAAGTCCTCTATCATTGTCATGAAAAATGGTTTTTACCTGTGTTCTTCTGTATTCCTTTTAAGAGAGTTATTTATATACTACTTAAGATCCTACTTAATTCCTCATAAGATAGGATTTTAGATCACAATCTTGCTTTTCAGGTATGCTAGGGTATCCAGGGCTTGCTCTGGTGGAAGAACTTGGTTCTGATGTTGTCAAGTAGTATTGGTTTCTGTTGCTTATGTTCTTGTACTTGTCTCTTGCCATCTGATTATGTCTGTTGTTAACAGGCCTTGCTGTTTCTTACTGGAGCCTGTCCCTCCTGTGAGCCTGGTTATGTTGGGCTTCCTTGGATCAGGCTGTCTCTGTGTATGGGAGGGCATCTAGAGAGCCTGATCTGTAGCCTGGCTGAGTCAGAATTCCTAAAGGTAAAGCAGTCTCTAGGAGTGGAAGGTGTGGGGAGGTTGGTGTAATCCCAGAATCTGATCCCAAGCATAGATGCAAACCAGAAGGGACTTGTGTCTCACTGCATCCTCTGGGCCCTGGTGGTCCCAAGTAGGCCATATATTGGAGCAGTGGTGGGAGACTCATTTGTGAGTAGGGGAGGTCAGAACTCCTGGGGTTCAAACACCTCTGAGTGTGGGCAAAGAAGGCTGAAGCACAGGATCTGTTCCTGGGTGCAGATTCGAATGGGAGGAGGGTTAATCTTGAATTGATTAAGAGTAATGATCTTAGTTGAGCTATCTCATGATTACAATTGAATTTTTTGTTTTATAATCCACAATTTTTGGGAGAAGCATTTTTTTCTTTCCACCCTATATGTGCTAATTCCAGTTTTTTCATTTATATTTATATGCGTGTATGTCTGTATGTGTTATATATGAAATATACAGTTGAAAAAGGACTGTTTTAAAATACCTTAATTAAAAATGTTTCTTAATGTTAGTTATTCTTCCTCATGTCCTGCATGTTTTACCCACAATTCCATTCACCCACTACTTTCTGCTCCCACCATGTTATTTCCCTGCCTTTTAATATCAACTTTGCTCCACTATCTCCTTCCTTTAAGCAGTTTCTTATTCACCCACCCACAGTACTCTCTTTCTCTATGCCTGGCTTATATTGGTAATCCAGGTTATGAACACCAATGAAGAGATTAAAGGAATGTATCACCCTTGTCAGTGTATTGCTTTGGCACTGTTAGTGTAATTGCCCTGTTTTGTATGCCACTTATCTCCCATTCTCCGCTTTTTCCTGTATCTTCAATATGAATATTCTTATGTTCAGACCTAGGCAATCTTTCTACTGTTCTCTGTAGTGCTGAACAACAGTTTTTAAAATGTAGTCAATCTTCTTGCTATAACTTGGATTTAAATGACTGCGAAAGTTTCCTTTACTGAAGAACTGGTCCCCTCCACTTGGTGTTATTGCAAGGAAACAGAAAATTTGAGGGGGGCTGGTTGGAGGGCTACTTTGATGCAACAATTTGGGGGAGCATTTCTTTCAGTATTCTAGTGTGTTTTTGACTATATCCAGTTACTTTTCTCCAATGTTGTCTCTTTTCTTCTTTTACTTTCTTCTCCTGTGTGATTTTCTCTCTCTCTCTGAATTCTCTCTCCCTCCTTTGCTTTCTTTCTCTCCTTCTCTCTCCCCTTCCCTCTATCTCCGTCCTCCTCTTTCTTTCTCCCTCACAACCTCCTTCTCTCTCTTTCCCTCTCTCCCTCTTTACCTTCCTTGCCAATGTGAAATAAACATTCTCCTCCTACCATACTACTGTTTAACACTACAGCTGAAGTGCCTCCTAGTAACCATGAACTGAAGCCAGTGATGTGGATTTGTGAAAAATAATAAAGATTTCTTCCTTTAATTTCCTCAGATATTATATACAGCAGTGGAAAAAATACAATAGATATACCATCTAAAAACAAAACAGGTGTCCATAATTACAAAAATAATCAAGCAAGATTTCTTTCAGTGTACTTTTCAATTCTTCCAATATTCTTTCCAATTATTCAAATTACACATAGATATTTGACATATAATAATCTATTGCAGCAATTCCAGTGGGATCTGTGTTTTCTATTTTATCTCTTTTTACTAAGAAGTTTGATAGTATAAATGAATAATTCTGAGTAATCATCCTGGTAAAATTGTCACCATATATTGAATACCATTTTTTTCTCTTGTTCTTTGATGAGATGACAATTCCAGGAGCTCCTTAAAACCTTGTGACTTGAATGATGGGATCTTCCTTCTTTGCTTGTGTTGACTTTTTCCAACTAGAACACATACAATAAAAAACATAAACATGAAAACAAAATCAGTAAAATCTGGAGAAAATGGGTTGGTCCTTGGGTTCTTCATAGAATAATCTACTTTCACCCATCACCTTTGTAGCAATGGCTACTTCTGGAGGATTTTGGTTAATATTGTAAAATAAATTCTGTGGTAAGTTGTGAGTGAGATTTAGAACTTTCTGTGTTGGTAATTAGGGGATTGCTAAATGAGTTTTAGAAGAAAGGATTTTCCAGGCAGTGGTGGTACATGCCTTTAATCCCAGCACTTGGGAGGCAGAGGCAGGCAGATTTCTGAGTTTGTGGCCAGACTGGTCTACAGAGTGAGTTCCAGGAATGCCAGGGTTATACAGAGAAACCCTGTATCACCCCCCCACCAAAAGAAGTACACAAAAATGTTTTTTTTAAAAAAATACTCCATGATTTCCTTGTTAAGACCACTTAATTGACCTATGCATTATTCTTTACTTGAACATTTCATTTCTAGAGAAACTAAGGTAATTGAAATGTCACAGAGAATAAAAGTATGAATCACTTAGATGCAGAGTCATTTATGACAGATTCTTTATTCTTGTATGTTATTTATTTATCCTAAATAATTCCATGAACATTGCCTACTCAAACATATAGACTATTACTTTCCTACAGGTTATCAGCAGTCACTGAGTTGAAAGGTAACTGGGTCTGAGGGATGAAATGACATTTAATTTGTACATGCTTATATACATGTATATCACAAGACATATTAATAGACAGATAGATAGATAGATAGATAGATAGATAGATAGATAGATAGGTCAAAGCAGATAGAATACCAACCAGAAAATCAATATATTTGTCCTGGCGCAGCTTAAGCATAAGTAGTCAGTCTTTGTGACCTACAGAGCCTAGAGGAACATGTAAATGTACAGTACAAATGGATTAGCAAATTGTCTCCATTCAAAAACACTGACTACAATTAAAATAACTCCAAATATTAGCATATATAGGAGATACACTCCCCAATCAAAGGTAGTGACCACCATTAAATAAACTCAATTGATCCTTTTCTTCATTGCTGTTTTGCCTCCCTTAGCCCAGTCCATTACCAAACAACTCCCTTAAAGGACACTGAGAGGTTTTACTCACTCGTTTCCTGCATCATGGATGGAGTCAGGAAGAGGCTGATTCGTGGTTTCAGGAAGGAAAAGCACTATAAACCCATTGAGGATGGAGAAGCCTCCATAGAAGATCCAGGGCAAGTTGGCAGAGTATGTCCCTAGCATCATAAATAACGGGGACAGGAATAATCCACTATTATCAAACATTCCAATGACTCCTAAACCTGTTGCCCTTGGAGGAAGAATATAATGCAAAAAAATCTGGTAAAAATTGTGATCCGCGCAAGTCATCTCACCAGCAAGAACGCACGCGGACACCAGGATCCTTCTGCAGCAACCGTTTATTGCATCTTCAAGAGGGAGACCCCCAGCCCTGAAAAGGCGCTGCTTAAATATCCCCTGGAGCGGCATGTTCATTTCTGATTGGCTGCTTGCTCAGGAGCGCATTACATCCGGGGATGGGCCGTGACTTGGCTCGCATTCTGCTAGCACCTGCGCAATTCACCTGTAAACTTGGGAGAGCACAAGATGTCAGCGCCATCTGCTGGCTATCACCGCTCACTGCGGCTTTCTACAAAAAATACACACTTGAAACTTGTGATTTAGTATCATACAGATCCTTTTAAAAACCTTAAAACCTGCTACTTGTCAGAAATCAGTGCAATTAAATTTAAGGATCTTGGTAACTTACTCTTCATTCTCAAATTTGTTTCATTTTGCAATATTTTTTGGTCACTTTCAGACTATGAAGTCACTTCCTTATCCAACACAATGAAACAGGAAGGGTAATACTGTATAACTTATATATAAATACTACATTTTAGCTTTATATGTGTATATACATATGTGAGGTATGGGTATAGGCTCTAGAACTTGGAAGGAGATAGTAAAAGAGGTAGAACCCATCTCAAGATAGATATGAGTTTGAGAATAAACATGACATGAAAATAAAGGGGTTTACTGAGCACTAGAAGTGGACTAGCAGAAGTGTGGATCAGGGACTGGCAAAGTTGACTCAACAGAAAGAACATCTCTGTGATAATGTAATAAAGTAACTAATTGTGTTGTATGCCAATTTAAAGAAATATATCTTGACCTACACCCCTGAAAAATTAGAGTATGAGAGTATTCAATTGAAATGAAGAATGAATTAAGTAGAAATAATGAGATGATCAGAAAGAATAATGAAAAGGAATATGGTAAAAATATATTCCATACTTCTATAAACAGCCTTAAATAAATATAGTAAATGTAAAGAAATTTAGAGTATGCTATTGCTTGTAAAACACACCTTTTCAGTTGTTCTATTTATTTATATGAGAGGCTAAATAGTACTGCTTTAGTAGATTTACCTGTTCCAAAACAAAGTGAAATTTCAGGATACTAAAGTTATAAACATTTTCTTTACAACTAATTGGTTAGGTAACTACCCAGTCTTTATTTTCTTCCTTTAGTTATATAGAGTGAGCAGAGAAGTCTGTTCTGTGACTTGAAACTTGTACCTTAATGTGGTTGGGAGTAGCTCATTTGTATGAAGACGACTAACACTCATACATAGAGGAGAAAGTCCTCCTGCCAATGTGGCCATAATAATATGCAGGGTCTGCATTTCTAGAGAGAGGAAGACCAAGGTCAGTGGTTAGTTCAGCTTGGCTGTAGTAATTTGTAGTTCCCAATTTCCAAACTAAACTACCATCATAAGAGGTCTGTGTATGTACAAAATGCAGAGAGGAAAACTGTTGCGGAGAGCCTTGGGGTTAATTGTTTTTGATGTTAATTCCATTCTCCTGTGAGGGACTGTAAACAAGGCATGAGTCAGCACTGGGGTGATTTCCTGTAAACCTTCTTCCCACCTTAATTTATAAATAAATACTAGAGCACTGATTGAGTGGAGAAAAGGGGAAGGTAGAGCTGAAGGTTTGGGGGAGAAAAGGAGAGAGAGAGAGGGAAATCAAGGAAGAAGAGAAAGAAGGAAAGTGGAGCAGAAGCATCTGGCCTGGAGAAACCACAAGTTTTAAGGGATCTCTTATATAGGGAAGATGGAAGTGTAGTGTTCGAACTACCCAATCTAGGTGCACATCATGTATTCATATTAATTGAGTTGTGTTTTCATTGCACAGGCTTATTTGAGTTGGTGATTTCTTCTAGAGAAAAGGAAGCCTACAATGGCTAGTATGTTGAGAAAATGGCCAATTTATTCATGATGGTTTGTGGAGAATCATAGCTTTGGAACACTTGTGTTCATTCCTTCACATTTCAGAGAGTGGTTAGTCCAGGGGGAAGTCACTTTCATATTTAGTCTCTAGAGTCTCAATGATCCTTCATGCAGAATATGAGGAGGTCATGGGGGGAATCAGGAAAGAATGTAAACTCTTAAAGAATCATAGGCCATTGAAATCCATGATAAATATGGAATAAAACAGAAGAGTGTCATATAAACCTGGAAGCCTATACTACCTGGATGGCATATTCCTCTGGGATAAAGAATAAGGATTTCTTCCAGGACAATGTCAGACTCTAGATACCTTTCAAAGAAAGTTTATTAGAACTGCTTTCCAACATCATTTTAAAAGTCTCATGAAAACTTCAAACACTGGAATGTGCTCTGAGTGGTGTGGTTGTTTGAATAAGAATGCCCTACATAAACTCATATATTGGAGTGCTTAGTACCAGGGAGTAGAACGTTTGGAAATGATTAGAAGAATTATAGGTTGTGGCTTAGGTGGAGGAGGTGTGTCACTGGGTGTGGGAATTGAGGTGTCAGAAGCCCATGCCAGGCTGAGTATCTCTCAACCTTGGATTAGGGTAAGCTCTTACCTACCTCTCTGCACCACACTTCCCTCATTCCATGGTTCCTGCCAGCATGCTTACCACCATGATGATATTGAATTAAACCTCTGCAACTTCAAGCAACCACCCAATTAAATGCTTTCTCTCATGAGCATTGCCTTGGTTGGTCGTGATATTTCTTCATAAAAATAGAGCTCATTAAGACAGATACTGGTACCAGGGACTTGGTTGACCATGTTTGTAACAAGCTTGACGATACTGTCTATTATAACAACACTAAAAGCATTAGCACTAGAAGAGTGGTCAGATCATTTAAGTGAGGCTCAGTAAGCCGTAGTAGAAGAAGAGTAGAGGACAGTGCTAAGGCTTATTTGAATGGTGGAAGCCCAGCTCAACAAGTTTCAGAGGGAAAAACTCAGAGGGAAATAGTTGGCTAGAGACCATTCTTGTACTGGAAGCAAAGAATGTTGCTGCTTTTTGCCCCTGTCCTAAAAAATGCTTCAGACTAAATAGTTTGGGATTAATTAACTATTGACAGAGAAGATTACACGACAGCCTAATATTGATTGTGTCACATAGTTATTGGTGGTCACTATTAGATATATCTACGTGAAAAGGAAAATACAAAGAAATAAAAACAATACAAAATGTATAGTTTGAGGAGAAAATGAGTGCCAGTAACTATAATAGAGCTAATCCCAGTCCTTATGGAGATTAAAAAATTAAAGAACAGTCTAATGCTTAGTGGAGTAAATGGAGTGATTATCTCAGGTTAACAACTAAACTAGATATGCTTCCAGAGAGAATAATTGTACTGGCTAGTTTTGTGTGTCAACTTGACACAGGCTGGAGTTATCACAGAGAAGTGAGCTTCAGTTGGGGAAATGCCTCTATGAGATTCAGCTGTGGGGCATTTTCTCAGTTAGTGATCAAAGGAGTAGTGCCATCCCTGGGCTGGAAGTCTTGGGTTCTATAAGAGAGCAGGCTGAGCAAGCCAGGAGAAGCAAGCAAGCCAGCAAGGAACATCCCTCCATGGCCTCTGCATCAGCTCCTGCTTCCTGACCTGCT
>JADRCD010097170.1:0-12304 GCA_019843815.1 Montemys delectorum | reverse complement strand
TTTTTTTTTTTTTTCAGAGAGGAAACCGGGAAAGGGGATATCATTTGAAATGTAAATAAGGAAAATATCTAATAAAAAAAGAAAAACAATTATAAACAAAAAATATGAGACATTTTTCTTCAAAGGAAGTGGAGCAATGGGTAAGGTGAAAATTCATGAGGAAAAAAGTCAAACTAATTTTCTTATGATAGTTATGAGAAAAAATTGCTAGGAAATTCATAGGAAATATGTATGTGTGTATATGATGCCAAAATCAATTAGAAGAACAATACTGTCACTAAGTTCTAACCGTGATATCTCAGAAAATGAAACAGGATTAGAGATATGGTTGCTGAAAATATAATTAAAATAAAACCAGATTGGAATATAGTATGCTTTTAATTGGCTTTTTCTAATGTCATTACAAAAAAGGATCTGCTTATAGGAATAGGGAGACTATTACATGAAGAGGGTGAGGCACAGACTAAGCTGATGCCTCCACATGCACCGGAACACCTTGGCACAGTGGCTGAAGGAAGCAAGGAAGGGTTCCCAACCATTGCTTGGGATGGAGCCCTTACTTGTCTGGTTCTTTGATTTAGGATTTCCAGCTCTAGAAGTATAGAAAAGTAGTTTTCAATCGTCTTGATCCTTTTAATTTGTAGTGTTTTGTTTCAGCAACCTTTAAAAGTGATTCACACCTCAGAATAAATTTTGGCTAACTTGCCCTTGAGTTAGATCAGTTGTCACTAATGTGAGGAAGATTGACAGTGCCATGATGAACTATGGTCAACACAAACAGTGGCAAAGACAGTCTTGATCCATTTCACAACACCTCATGGAGAGTTGTAGGAAGCAATGCTTTAATTTAACACGCTAAAATGTCTACAAAGTAAATTAGAAATTCAAAACTGGAAAACAAACCACAATGGGAGGTTGCAACCCCAAAAACAATAACAAGAACAACAACAAAACAAAAGAGAAGCCAAAACAGTGCTATTATATTTTTGCATCAACATTTGAAACATGCTATTAACTTTAAAAACTTACATTGTTTTATGTCTTTATAGTAATTGCCAGTTTTCTCATTGGCAGGAGCATCTTCTTCATTCTCTTTTAATTTATGTACAGTAACAGAATTCCCATCTGTATTATTTTCTTCGTCTGTGTAATACTGTTCTTCATCCGAAAGCATCACACTAGGGTCCTCTAGAAAAGGAACATGACATACCATTGAACAGAAGGTGTTAGTTTCCTTTATTGCTTCCTCTCACTGAAAGTTTTTCACAATTAGAGGCTGAGATTTAAAAGTTAAATTATTTTACACCTCCAACTTTCGGTTATCATGTAGAGAACTGCCATATTCTGACCTTCTATCATTTAGCATCATCTTTTTGACTAATTTCCAATGTTTACTTACGTTCCACATTGGGCTGTAGACTGATAATGTCTGGGAGGAAAACCCCAGATAAAAAGATCAACAGAATAAAATCCATTGGGAAATTGGTGTGATTTATCCAGCAATCTACTATCTCCTCAGGACTTTCTTCTTGTGGCCCAGCAGGTCCTAAGACTCAATAGGACATTATGACATCATTGTTCTTGGGAAAGAGAATGCTAGGGAAATGCCCAGAGCTTTGTGACTCCATCTCATGGTCATTTCACTTTTGATGTTTTTAGTTTTTAAAAATAAACTTTAACTTTTTTCTGGGAAAGATGATACATGTATTTTCATGAAATAATATTAGTTCATGATTTGTAAAAAATCTTGTTGATAATGACATAAAAACTTAAGGAATTTGGGGATTTTGTTTTTAATGACATGTTTTAGATATCTGCAGTCTGTTAAAAACAAAACAAACAACAACAATAAAACAAATGGAAAAAAATGAAACTCTAGTCAAAGAAAGCAAAATTCAAAACTCAATTCAAATACACTACAAAGTCTGGTTCATAAACTATTTGACTATAGTTCTGTAATAAAACTTTTATGAAACATCTTAGATGTATATTCATTATAACATATAAGATATACCATATCTTATACCATATAACATGTTTTGTTTAATACTTTTTTTCAATGAGGCCAAACTTATTTACATTTCAACAGAGAAAGTGATCTAATACTTAGCTAGTTAAAAGGAGACTTTAACATGAATAGCAGTGCACTTACATAATATAAGTATAATGTAAGTACAAATAATTATGGATTACTTACATACTAACAATGAGCAATAAAGACAAGGGACTAAAGGTCCCTTGTATTTATTATAGGATCAGCAGAATTTGAAGTATGCTAATAACCAAACAATTTTGGATGATGAAGCTCAACTATGATGTACCTAAAAGAGTCATACCTGGTGGTACAGAGAAGACAAGAGCTAGAAACCTGGTTACCCAAATCTGCACAAATCTCGGCATGTAGCAAGTGATCTATGAATTAATGCAACATTGTGTTTAGTTCAGGAATCCCTAAATACCAAAAATCAAATTGCCATTTTGGGGGACACAAATAGACTTTTCTTTGTCATTTTATCATCGCTCTCTCTCCACTGAGTTCTCCCAGGGTAAACATTTTTTTTTTCCTTTGCAACGGGGTCTCTCTATATAGCCTTGGCTGTTCTGAAACTTATTATGTAGACCAAGCTGGCCTCAAACTCACAGAGATCCATCTGCCTCTGCCTCCTGCATGCTGTCCTTTTAATTTTTTTGATGTGTTGAACACTTTCCATAAAGCACCACATGTATGTAGGAGTAGAACAGTACACAGATTACTATTACAGGAATGCACAAGAAGACTGCAGTAGTCATCCGTGTACAACATAAACACTCATGGACCTACTAGCAGGAACACACAAGGATATACTTCCATATCACTGCTCATGAATATACTAGTAGAGCAGTGCACCTTCCTATAACATAGCACTGCACCAGGGCATCTTGATGTGCTTTTACCATGCAGCTGATGGACGGACCTGTGCAGCTCTGCAAATGCCTGATTCAGAGCCACGGTGCACAGGTCTTTAGGAGTAGAACAGTGAAATGCAATAGAAAAGCACACAGTAGTAATGAAAGAAGCAGTGGTTGTGTTACTGATGCAATGCGCAGAAATATCCTGTAACTGAAGTGATCACACATTTACCAGAAAGCAGCATGCATGAATGTTGCATGTAGTTTTACGCTCTACCCCAACATGGCTTTCCTTGAATCCTTGGACAAAAAAACACACACACACACAGTTTGTTACTTCACAGCTTGCTTTAGGACACAATTACTGGGTGTTACTATCTCCTGCCTGGAAAAAATTGCCCTTAACAATATTCCTATCTCGGCTCCTCCCACCTGCCCTAAACTCCAGTGGCTAGTCCCACCTAGCCCCTGCCAAACATCTCTAACTACCTGCCTGTAGCAGTGGCCACAAGCCCCAGCTCCTCCCAAGAGCTCACATGGCTCTGGCTTCTTCTCTAAAGTATGGCAGAAAAACTTTCCTTCCTTGCAGCTGCCTTTTCCTCCTGGGACCTGGAAGTCCCACCTCTACCTTTCTCCCAGCAATTGGCCTCCAGAGTTCTTTACTGACAGGTCAAGAAACAATTGGAGAACCAGACCTTAGCATCAGAACTGCCCCTTCACATGAATATATTATGTGAACAGTGCATCTGGACATTTACACAATAGTGCAGAAATAGAGCAATGCTCTCTGCTGTCCTAGTGTGCCCGTGTATTTACTAGATGGTTGGAATTCGTAGATGTCCGAAAATCCATGTGTATGTGACAATACAGCAGCATACCTGGAAATACAAATAAAGGTGTGCACATGGATTCAGTATTACTTTACATATTCCTGTAAAGAAGCACACATGGATGTCTAAATACACATATATGGATCACAGACTTACTAAAAAGCAGCACACATGATTATACAGGTACACATCAACATTGAATTGCAGAAGTGCAATGGACACTGATATCCTAGTATTGGTGTGCTCATGTATTTACTAGCACATCAGAACACATGGATGTCCAGGTACAGCTGCACACATGGAAATGCATGTAAAGTAACACACATGGATTGAATATTAAAGGAATGATAGTTTTTTCTTTTTTTAAAATATTTATTTATTTATTTTATGTACATGAGTACACTGTTGCTGTCTTCAGACACACCAGAAGAGGGTGATGGATTCCATTACAGATGGGTCTGAGCCACTATGTGGTGGCTGAGAAATGAACTCAGGACCTCTGGAAGAGCAGTGCTCTTAACCACTGAGCCATCTCTCCAGCTCAATAGTTTTTTTTTTCTTGTAAACCTGAAGATTTGCATTTCTTAGTACAGCTGCACACAGATGTACTATAGCAGAAAATCACATGAATATAATATTACAACAAGATTCATTGATGTAAAACATGAGTACTCATAGAACCAATAGACAAGAGAGCACAAGGACATACTCACACATCATTGCACATGGATGTACTAACAGATCATGGTATATGTATCTAATATTGATACACAGTGGTGTCTTTTCTTTCTTTTTTCATTAAATAAGTTAATTATTTTATTTTTATTAATTGTTTTATTTATTTACACTCAAATATTGACTCACTTCCCAGTCCCTCTGCCCAGCGTTCTTCACCCCCTCCCCCTCCCCTTTGCCTCTGAGAGGGTGCTCACCCACCCACCCCCACCTCACCCCTCCAGCATCTCCCTTCTCTGGGCCATCAAGTCTCTACAGGATTAGGTGCATCCTCTCCCACTGAGAACAGATAAGGCAGTCCTCTGCCTCATATGTGCTGGGGGAGAGGGGGTACGGACTAACCCATGTATGTCCTTTGGTTGGTGGTTTAATCTCTGAGAGCTCTGAGGGGTCCAGGTTGGTTGATATCATTGTTCTTCCTATGAGGTTACCATCCCCTTCAGCTCCTTCAGTCCTTCCCCTAACTCTTCCCTAGGGGTCCCAGACCTCAGCTGGCTGTATATTTCCAAACATTCTCTTGGTCCTCTGAACTTCTCTCCTCTCTCCCCCCATACCTGTTCCTGCCCCTTTTCCTTCTCTCTCCCCTTCCACCCAGATCCCTCCCTCCCTCTGCCTCCCATGATTATTTTGTTCCCCCTTCTAATTGGGATTGAAGCATCCTCACTTGAGCCTTCCTTCTTGTTAAACTTCATATGGTCTATGAGTTGTATCATGGATAGTCTATACTTTTTTACTAATATTCACTTAGAGTACATGCCATACAAGTCCTTTTTGGTCTGGGTTACCTCACTCAGAATGATATTTTCTAGTTCTATCCCCTTGCCTGCAAAAATCATGTCTTCAATTTAAATACCCAAATAGTATTCCATTGTGTATTTCATTTTCTGTATTCCATTTTCTGTATTCCATTTTCTGTATTCCATTTTCTACATCCATTCTTCGGATGAAGGACATCTGGATTGTTTCCAGCTTCTGGCTGTTACAAAAAAGGCTGCTATGAACATGT
Organism: Montemys delectorum; assembly: GCA_019843815.1. Taxonomy (NCBI): domain Eukaryota; kingdom Metazoa; phylum Chordata; class Mammalia; order Rodentia; family Muridae; genus Montemys; species Montemys delectorum. The sequence continues at coordinate 6,844 of JADRCD010097170.1, read as the reverse complement.
CCTTGTGGTGTGGTAAAGCATCTTTTGGGTATATACCCAGGAGTGGTATAGCTTGGTCTTCAGGTAGAACTATCTCCAATTTCTGAGGAACCTCCAGATTGATTCCCAGAGTGGTTGTACCAGTTTGCAATCCCACCAGCAAGGACTGTTCCTCTTTCTCCACATCCTCGCCAGCATCTGTGTCACCTGAGTTTTTTGATCTTAGCCATTCAGATTGGTTTAAGGTGGAATTTCGGGGTCCTTTTGAATTGCAATTCCTTGATGACTAAGGATGTTAACCATTTCTTTAGGTGCTTCTCAGCCATTTGAGATTCTTCTGTTGAGATTCTATACCCCATTTTGGTGTTTTGAGGCAGGGTTTCTCTGTATAGCCTTGGCTGTCCTGGAACTCACTCTATCTATAGATCAGGCTGGCCTCGAACTCAGAAATCCACCTGCCTCTGCCTCCCAAGTGCTGTGTACCCCATTTTTTAATTGAGTTAGTTGGGTTTTTTGGAGTCTTACTTCTTGAGTTCTTTATATATTTTGGATATTAGCTCTTTATCTAACGTGGGATTAATGAAGATCTTTTCCCTATCTGTAGGTTGCTGTTTTGTCCTGCTGATAGTGTCCTTTGCCTTACAGAAGCTTTTCAGTTTCATGAGATCCCATTTGTCAATTATTGATCTTAGTGCCTGAGCCGTTGGTATTCTGTTCAGAAAAATTTCCCCTATGCCAATGTGTTTGAGGCTATTTCGCACTTTCTTTACTATTAGATTCAGTGTATCTAGTTTTATGTTGCGGTTCTTGATCCACTTGGACATGAGCTTTGTGCAAGATGATAAATATGGATCTATTTTCATTCTTCTACATGCAGATCACCAGTTAAACCAGCACCAGTTGTTGAAAATGCTTTGTTTTTTTCCCACTGTATGGTCTTGGCTTCTTTGTTGAAGATCAAGTGTCCTTAGGTGTGGGGGTTTATTTCTAGGTCTTCAGTTCTATTCCATTGATCAACTTGTCTGTTTCTGTACCAATACTATGCAGTTTTTATCACCATTGCTTTGTAGTACAACTTGAGGTCAGAGATGATGATTCCCCCAGAAAATCTTTTATTGTTGAGAATTGGTTTTTTGTTTTTTGGTTTTTGTTTTTTTTGTTTTTTTTTGTTTTGCATATGAAGTTGAGAATTGCTCTTTCCATGTCTGTGGATAATTGTGTTGAGATTTTGATAGGGATCGCATTGACTTTGTAGATTGCTTTTGGTAAGATGGACATTTTTATTATATTAATCCTACCAATCCACGAACATGGGAGATCTTTCCATCTTCTAAGGTCTTCTTGAATTTCTTTCTTCAGGGACTTGAAGTTCTTGTCATACAGATCTTTCACTTGCTTGGTTACAGTTACACCAAGTTATTTTGTATTATTTGTGGCTATTGTGAAGGATGTTATTTCCCTAATTTCTTTCTCATCTCATTTACCATTTGTATAAAGGAAGGCTCCTGATTTGTTTGTTAATTTTATATACAGTCACTTTGCTGAAGTTGTTTATCAGCTGTAGTACTTCTCTAATAGAACTTTTGGGGTTGCTTATGTATGCTACCACATCATCATCAAATAGTGATACCTTGACTTCTTCCTTTACAATTTGTATTTACTTTGACTAGTGTGTCAATATCTTTCTTCTGTGGCATCTTCTATGCCTGAGATTCTCTCTTCCATCTCTTGTATTCTGTTAGTGATGCTTGCATTTGTAGTTTATCTCTTTCTTAGGTTTTTCCATCTCCAGGGTTGCCTCCCTTTATTTCCTTATTGTTTCTATTTTCATTTTCAGGTCTTGGACCATTTTGTTCAATTACTTCACGTGCTTGATTGTGTTTTCCTATATTTCTCTAAGGGATTTATTTGTTTCCTGTTTAAGGGCTTCTACCAGTTTACCTGTGTTCTTCTATATTTCTTTAAGGGAGTTATTTATATTCTCCTTAAAGGCCTCTATCATCTTCATGAGATGGGAATTTATAGCAGAATCCTGCTCTTCATGGTGTGTTAGGGTATACAGTGCTTGCTGTGTTAGGAGAACTGGGTTCTGATGGTCTAAATTACATAGGCTCCTGTTCCTTGTGTTCTTGTGCTTGCCCTTTGCCATCTGGTTGTCTCTTGTATTAACTGGCCTGGGTGTCTCAGACTGGAGAAGGCCTCCTGGAGGCAGGTAGAATTGTGTGACCTGGGTTAGAGAAGGCCTCCTGGGAGTCAGGCTGGCTGGGGTTGGGGGCAGGCTCACAGATCTGCCATGGGTTCAGGTGGAAGTGCAAACCAGAAGAGGGACGATGCTTAGGCAGAGCACGATAGATCCCACTTTTTCTGGGTTCTGTGGGGGTCCCAGCTGGCATGGGTTTGGGGGCAGGAGGTCTCACCTGTGTTCCTGGTTATGGCAGACCTTCTGGGAGACAGGAAGACTGTGGGATCTGCCGGAGGAATGGTGGGCAGGCTTGCAGGTCTGCTGTGGGTTCAGGTGGAGGTGCAGAACAGAAGGGGGATGACAGTGGTGTCTTTTCAAACACTGATGTACTACTACTTTAGCTATATACTCATGTGCTTTTACAACAAAGCAGATGGATGTATTTGCAGAACTTGGAACATTCCTGATCGGAAGCATACACACTTTTAGGAGTAGAGCAATGCGTGGGATGAACAAGTACGTTGCACAAATGGCAGAAACAGTACAACATCAAGAGTAGTTGTACACCCATGCTTCACACAGAGGTACTATGGAAGAGTACAGCAGAAAACCATGGACTCATGGAAGTACTGCACCCAGCCATATTCTAGTGCATCACTGCACATGACTGTCTTAGTTGAGCACCATACACATGTCTATGATAAAAAGCACTACAGGATGGCATCTCTGCAAAACTTCTATGTGCACGGACTACCGCAGAATGAAGTGATGTGCATGAACAATAGAGTCCATGTACTTGTATAGGGCTGAACATTCATGTGATACTACAGCAAGACCCTGTACTTGGGACCCAGAGTCTGCTTTTCTACAGTTTAGAATGTTGGGACGTCTCTCTCCCTGCTTTCTCCTCTATCTCTACTCTTCTTTGTCTCCCCTCTCTTTCCCCTCCCTCTATCTCACCTTTATCACTCTTTTCTCCCCTCTCTCATTTATCCCTCACTCTCTTCTCTCATCTCTCACTTCTTTCCACCATTCTTCTCATAACTTTACATCCCTCTCTCTCCCTGTCCCTGTCTCTTTCTGTATCCCTCTCCCTTTCTCACTGTCCCTGTGTCTCTCTGTCCCCGCTTCTCTCTCCCCTTCTCCCTCTCCCTCTCTCCTCTTGTCTCTCTTATCTCTACTTTCTCCCTTTTCCATCTCATCTCTCTCTCTATATTCTCTCTACATGCTCCCTCATCTATCATTAGTCTCTCCTCTCTCACCTTGCTCTTCTCCTCACTACCCTCTCTCTCACCTCTCTTCCCTCTGTCTTCTATCTCTAGCCCCATTCTCTTGTTCTTTCTCCTCTCCGACTTCTCCCCTACTTTTCCATCACTCTTTCTCTATTCTTTCTTCAACCTATCTCCTCTTTCTCTATTCCCCACCAGACCAATACTTCCCAAAGTGACTCTGTCCTTTGCTTTTCTCCTTTATAAAGTTCTATTTTACTCGGATGCTGAAACTACAGATTTTCAGTGTCATAGCCTTCTGGCATCAGTGGTCCAGCTTGCCTTGGTTCAGCCCCCGTTGACTAGCAGACAGTGACTCTCCTCATGGTTTTCATCTTCCTTCCACTTGTAGTCTTGGCAATTTTTGAAATGCTCAGGGTTTGGACTGCAACATACAAATTTGAGGCAGATGCAACTCAATGTACAACATCTGCCAACATATTCTAGGAATAGTACTAATCTTGAGACAAAGGAAATTAGAAACAGTGTTTAAGCAATCTTAGTTTCATCAAGTTGTACCTATATAACCTGTTATATTTGCATTATATCAGCTCAGATACATGTGTGATCGCTTCTTTAATATTAAAACCATGTGCATGCTTTATTTGTATTTCCATGTATGCTACTGTACCAACACACCCATGTGGGCAGCAGCTCCCAGATATCTGTGTGTTCTGATGTGCCAGTAAAAAGCACGCACATACCAATTCTGAGACATCAGTGTGTTTCGGTCTTCTACACTTGTACTTCGATGTCTAGGTAGACAACAATGATCATATCCTTCAGTACACTGCTTTCTATTAGATCTATGATAACTTCTGTGACAGAAACTCCCTTTGCAGTACATTAGTAGTAAACCTGTTTTGCTATTGTACACTTGCTTACATTTGTACTTACCCTGCATTGCCATTTTTCTCCCTTCTCTTCATCTATTTTCTCTATCTCATTCTTCCTCCTCTTCTCTCCCTTATTTCTCTTTCTTTTTCTTCTTCTTCTTCCTCCTCTTCCTCTATCTTCATTTTTTCTCCCACTTCTATCTCTCCTCTTTTTCTCTTGCTCTGTCTCATTCCACCATTCATTCCCTGAACCAACCCTTTGTCTTTCAATCCATTCAAATGTCATGCAGATCCCAAGCATCATTAAAAAAAGCCTGTCTGAGAGAAACAGGCTGGAGCTTTCCCCTGTTTCCACGTGGGTAAAAGCCTGTAGAATCATTGGTTTGCAGTGGGAAGTTGCAATTCTGCACAGACTCAGCCTGGGTGGTCCTTCTAGGAGATTTCAGGAACTTCTCTGTTGCATATTTGTTAGAATTCACTCTAGAATTCAACCCCCAGATCTTCCTTTACTTGGTGTCTTTCTTTCTGATTCATTATTTAAAATAAAAACGAAGTAATGCATCCATTTAAAAATAAACAAACAATGCTCCGTTAAATTGCTAGGTATTTTGGTAAAGTTTGAAACAAGATCAAGTTAGGATTGTAGATCTTCAACGTCTATGATTAAAAGTCACATGATAAAAGTGATTAAAACAAAAAAATCCTGTAAAATACAGAACATCTCCTTTTAAAATAAAGTTATTTGCCTTTCCTTTTTTGGGATACCAAATACATACTTACAAAACACAAAACAGAAAAGCATTAAGAACCAATAAATCTTACCACCAACATCAAACCAAACCAAACCAACTAAGCAACCAAACAACCCCCCCCCCCACCCCCGCGATGGGCAGGTCTGCACTCTGGCACTTCTTTTTTTTTTTTTTTTTTAGAAGATGTATGTATGTACATATGTATATACGTATGTATGTATGTAGGTAGGTAGGTATATAAGTACAGGATACATGAGCTCATGATCTGAGCTGTACAGATAGTTGTGAGCCTTCATCTGTTGTTGGGTACTGACTTTAGGACCTCTGCTCACTCCGGTCAACCCCGATCGCTCCGGTAGACCCTGTTTGCTCTGGCCCAAAGATTTATTTATTATTATAAATAAGTACACTACAGCTATCTTCAGATGCACCAGAAGAGGGCGTCAGATCTCATTACAGGTGGTTGTGAGCCACCATGTGGTTGCTGGAATTTGAACTCACGACCTTCCGGAAAGAGCAGTCAGTACTCTTACCTGCTGAGCCATCTCACCAGCCTCTGGCACTTCTTTAGAAGCCTAAGAAAACAGGATCATGAGTAGAACTTAGTCTCAATTACATGGTGAGACCTTGTCTCAGAAAAACTAGTGTAGGGGCTGGAGAGATGGCTCTGTTTCCAATTTGAGACCAGTCTAGGATGCATGAGAAAACAAAAAACAAAAAACGACAACAACAACAACAACAACAACAAAACATTTTATTTGGAGCAGTTACTTACTAGCTGCCGTGTCCACAGGTGACCTGTGAAGATGGTTCGATACTCTCTTGACCCAGAAAACCCCACAAAATCATGCAAATCAAGAAGTTCAATCCTTCGTGTTCACTTTAAGAACACCCGGGAAACTGCCCAGGTCATCAAGGGTATGCATATCCACAAAGCCACCACGTATGTGAAGGATGTCACTTTAAAGAAGCAATGTGTGCCATTCCGGCAGTATAATGGTGGAGTCCGTAGGTGCGCCCAGGCCAAACAGTGGAGCTGGACACGGACAGTGGCCAAAAAAAGAGTGCTGAGTTTTTGCTGCACATGCTTAAAAATGCAGAGTAATGCTGAACCTAAAGGTTTAGATATAGATTCTGTAAGTAGATGTCTCAGCATCTACTGCTAGTATCTCTGACATATGATTTACATTTCCTTTTTTTAAAAAACTTTTATTGCATTATGATGAGAAAAGTTACATGATTTCAATTTATCTGAATTTATTAACATTTAAAAACATATTTTAAGTAAATAGAATTAAATCATATTCTTGTTTCCCTTTTGTACCCCCACTCCTCCCATAGACCCCCTTCAATACCTACAATATCTTTTTTGTCATATTCCTTAAAATTTATAAAATATTATAACAATACAAATAAGTATTATAAAAGTTGTTTGATATAAAACAACAATCAATTTAACAGTCTTATGTAGATGTTCGTCTACAGCAATAGTGAAAATACATTTTTCTCAATATAAATTTTAAATAACTCCAAACATATTAACTGTATACTTCAAAATAATACATCACTACTGGTATTTTCCTAAATGAACATAAATATATAAAGTCTTTTTGTTTGTTTTGTATTTAGTAGAGTTTAAAATCTTGGCTCTTACTGTGGTACAAGCCCAAAATAAGAACAATTTTTAGACATTGGATTTCATTGTAATAAGGCTATACTTCAATGACCCTCACATCACCAAAGTATTTTACCTCCATCATAGCTAAGCTGAGAGTTGATAGTTCTGCTGCACCAAGAAATGAATTGTAGGCTCAATTTTTGGATACA
>JADRCD010097167.1:0-10903 GCA_019843815.1 Montemys delectorum | reverse complement strand
CACCTAAAGAAATGTTCAACATCCTTAGTCATCAGGGAAATGCAAATCAAAACAACTCTGAGATTCCACCTCACACCAGTCAGATTGGCTAGGATAAAAGACTCAGGTGACAGCAGATGCTGGAGAGGTTGTGGAGAAAGAGGAACACTATTTCACTGCTGGTGGGATTGCAAATTGGTACAACCACTCTGGAAATCAGTGTGGCTTCCCACTTCTAAAGGCCTTGGGGTGTTGGTAGTCTGGGCTGCATCCCTCTGGTGGCTCGGTGGTAAAGCGCAAACTTAGGTGTCTGCCTCTTGCTGTCTCTCCTTTTATATCTAGCTTGTCCTAGGTCTAAGGCTGGACCCTTTTGGAGGAAATGTTTTCTGCTCTGTAGTTGTCCTCTTTGGGGTCAACGAATGTGACCCCAAAACTGAGTGTCCAGTTCCTTCTGCCTGAGGTTTACCAACCCTGACGCGGCTTGGGGTTGTGATTTCCCTTGGCCCTTGCCAGCCTCAGCTGAAGCTATGATGGTTCTTGTTGCACTCGGTCGCTAGACTCACTCACGGGTGGGTCTTCCCTTCACACTGAGACCTTCCCTTTATGCTGGATGCTTCAAACCCAAGCCACATCACAAATGGCCTGTATCCCCTGGTAATCCCTCCAGGCTTGGGCATCATTCCTAGGTCATTGTTCCTACCCCTTGCCTCTGTCTGGGTAGCCTGGAAGGAAACACCTTATGCTGAGCTCATCTGGTGTTATCTTAGCCTCAGAAACTTTAGTTCAAATGGAGACTGAAATGGAAAACTCTGAAGCAATGTGCCCTGCAAGGTAATGATGGTTGTCCCTGGGCCCATTTGCAGCGTGTCCCAGCGGAACCCCAGGAGGCCCTGGGTAACATCACTGGGAGCAACCCTGCCTCAAGGAGCTCTCAGGGTCCCTGCTTCTGTGATCCTGTCTATTAACACTAGACACTTGGACCTTCTGCAGCCTTCTTTGCTCAAATTCATTAATCTCTCAGTTCGGGCTTCGCAGTGTCTGCTTCAAGCTTTTTGACTGGAAACTCGATTATATGCCCATAGGAGCCCTCTGGTGTAAGGACTGCTCCTAAATCAACTCAGACTGTCCTGTCTTTGCTCTGGTCTCTTACCCTGATTCATATCTTGTGTTAGTTTCCACTGCCGCTGTAAGAAACAACCATAATGCTAGTGGCTTAAGAACTCAAATTTACTATCTCACAGCATGAAGTTCTCAGTCAAACATGGGTCTCATGGATCTAAACTTTAGGTGACAATAGACCTGGCTTCGTGCTTGGGTCAGGGTCCTAGCCTCTTCTAACTAGGTCAGGCACCTTTCTATGCTCAACACCAGCAACATCACCTTTCTACTTGGGATCACATTCTCCGTCCTGGTACTTGGGGTCACACTCTCCGTCCTGGTGCTTGGGGTCACACTCTCCGTCCTGGTGCTTGGGGTCACACTCTCCGTCCTGGTACTTGACTCTTAGGAGCTTGTGATTTACTTTGCACTTCTTCCCTGGGTGATCAGGGTTACCTTCCTGCTCAGGGTCCTTAATGTCTTTCTGTAAAATAATCTAACAGATTTCAGAGTTTAGGATGATGCTTCTGCGGACCACAGTGCCTCTCATCCATGCTCTGGCATCCATGCATGCTCATGCTATGGGTAGCAAACTTCATTCAATTGCCATAAATCACTATAACTTAAATAGATTCCCAGGCATCACCCTGTGTCTTTTCCCATTTCCCTGTGGGAAAGTTTCCATGAGAACTTCACTCTAAGTAACAGCCCCAATACTGCCAACCACTCCACATGCCAGTCATCTCTCTTTCCTCTCTACCCTCCACCCTACACCTCTGAACTTCCAATTCTTCTCATTGATTTTTCAAAATAGCTAATTTTCTCTAGCACCCATTTCCAGACTCAGCTTCCTGGAATGAGCTCTGCTGAGATATATCCTTCTTAGGAAGGGCTTTTCATTGTTAAGTCCCAATATTTTCTGCATTGTAGTCAAATCATAACACACCAACTTACCACAGACTTGACCCCACCTCTAGGTGAGTGCCACATGTATGCATTAGCTGTTCTTCAGACACACATGCAAGGAGCATGTCTCTGGAGTGTACTGGAAGGTTTTGCTGACACCTTTCCTATTCCCAAGTTGAGAGAGAGTGGGGGCTGGGGAAGGAAAGAGGCTTACCTCACAGTGAATGATGCTAAAGATGTGGAGCTTTTAAAGCCTGGTGAGCAGCTGCCAATCACAACATTGCAGAGCAGTCACATACCAATCCTCAGTGGAAAGGTGGAAACCAGAGGTTGGAGTCTCATTCATGGAGTTTGACTCATGTTGTGTGCCAAGCTCCTTAGCATGGTATCTGAGCATAACAGATACTTGTTACGTTTTGAGTGATGTAAAAACCTGCCATTTATAAATGCAGATTATCCAATTTCCTCTTACCAACGTTCTTTTTCTCTTTTTCAGAAAGAACATTGGCCTTTCTTTACAAACAAGAGTCGATTGAGCTCCTCGAAGTCAAGTGAGAATTGGCTTTAAGGGAGCTGACTGGGGTAATAGAGAAAACTCTGCCATGGGTATGCTGGAGTAGAACATTGGTGCTGTGTAGGAATGGTGTAAGCCCGTGACTCACTGTTAACATCCGTACCAAGCAAGCTTTCAAACTGTGAAGCAACGGATTTGTAGCCGTATCTCCACTCTGCTGCTGAGTTAAACATGCCTGGCCTCTAGAGTGGTGCTCATCGGACAAGAGCTGGCAAGAGCAGCATCCCCGAGGGAAGTCCAGAGGAGGCCGGGGTCTGCTCACTCCTGGTGGAGTATGCTTTACATTCGGTTTTGTGTGGTTGGCAATTAGAACTCCCTTCCTACAAATATTTTTTTTTTGACCACAAGTTGAAGCTTTTTTCCCTCGGTCTTTTTATCCCAATTCTATCGCCAAGACAGCTGGGCCAACGCCCTGCTCCCCTGGACACCACAGAAGTGGCCCTTTACTGCTGTCATCTAAGGGCAGAGCCATCTGTTAGAGTCTCCAGACGTTTATCCCTGGCTGAGACTTCCTCTGAATTTTTGACATCTCGGCCATGGGTTGGGTGCGACCGCTCTGGACCATTGCTCAAGTCTTCTTACCAACTACAGCCTTGGAGACCTTGTGACTGTGACAAGTTCTCAGCAGATGTTGGCTGGGGGCCACTCCTGATCACCTTCAGGATCAGGCGACTGTGGTTACAAACACAGTCTGCAAAAAGAAGAGGAGGGGCCTCCAGTCCTTACACTTTTCTCCTCTTTTCTTTGGGCTTCTGGTGAAAGGGTTCTCTCACAGGCAGTTGTAAGTAGACTATGGGAGTTCTACTATCATTAGGCCTGAGCCAGTTCATCCCTCTGCCTCGACTCCCTAAGGGCGACTTAAGCATCCACCTGGAGAATTAGAAGGCATACAGTCATATCCTGCAGTTGGGACAAACAACTGCTGGAGAATCAATGTCATTTGGGAAGTGAGGTTGGATTCCAGAACACACGAGAAGATGTCTCTTTGTGACTCAGGCCACAAAGCCATGGCCCAAGGCATTTCAAAGATATCACCGTATAAACAGTCTTAAAGAACTTTAGTATGAAATAAGACAAAAGACCAAGATCGTGTGCAAAGCACACTAGTGACTTAATGATGTACTATCAGCCAAACAACTGCATTCACCACCCAAGGCAAGACAAAGTGGTCAGCCCCACTGCTCGAGTTGCTTTGGCTTAAAGGTAGGCACAGCCTCTGTCTCCCCTGGTCCTTATTCAAAGCTCAAGCTGCTACATTAGAGGCCTGTGGGACAAAGTCAACATTGACCCCCACTCTTCCTCAGTCTAAGACCATTGACCATTTCCTTGTCATCTAGGATGAGAGGGCTCTACACATGTCCTGTCTAACACTTCAGCCATCACCGCCCTCATTGGCTTGGCTGGCTTTTAAGAACAAGAACCCCAGCTTACTTTAATGTGAGGTAGTTTTTCAGAACTCCAACCTGGGCACTCAGGAGTTGATAGGAACCTAGGCTGGTCACTGTGTCCCTGGACTCACACATACAAAACACATTGCTGCCCAGATGAGCCAGGAGCTCACTGAGTGGCCCAGGTTTCCTTCAAATTTGCACCAGTTCTGCCTTTGACTGCAGAGCACTGGGATTATAGGTGTGGGCCACCATTCCCCAGCTCAGGCTTGTCTTATGATAAAAATTCTTCACTTGTTCCTGCTGACAGTTTCCTGTCAAATACCAAAACTATTGTGCTGGGTAGTTTTATGTCACTTGACACAGCTGTAGACATCTGATGGGGGGGAGGGGGGATCTCTGTTGGGAAAATGCATCCATAAGACCCAGATGTAAGGAATTTTCTTTCTTTTTCTCTTTCTTTTTCTCTTTCTTTTTCTTTTTCTTTTTCTTTTTCTTTTTCTTTTTCTTTTTCTTTTCTTTTCTTTTCTTTTCTTTTCTTTTCTTTTCTTTTTGCCCAGAGTATGGAGTAGCTTTAATTACAGACTCTATAGTTGCATAAAATGTTAAACTATTGATTTCTTTGTAATTTTTTTTTTATCTTCTTTCACTGTCATTAGGAAATCTGCACAAGACCATGATCTTTACAGGATCTTCAAAGGCAAGCGACCGACAGGGAGATGTGAACCCCTCTTTTCAGTTCTGGCAGTACAGAAATAGCCTAGACTTTGTGATGAAATTAGTCAGCTGCACTACAATCTTTCTTTTTAATTGGATATTTTCTTTATTTACATTTCAAATGTTATCCCCCTTCCTTGTTTCCCCCCACAAGGACCCCCTGCTCACCAACCCACACAATCCCACTCCCTCTCCTTGTATTCCCCTACATTGGGGCATCGAGCCTTCACAAAATCAAGGGCCTCTCCTCCCATTAATGACTGACTGTGTCCTCTTGCCATTAGTTGACATGATCACAAACGGCTGCTGCAAATACGTGATATAGTCTGTCTCGTTTCTGCCTTTAAAATGTCTCCTTCCCCCAGCCTTCACGAGGTACATGTATTCTGGCTCAATGCTCTGACACTCTATTTAAATAAATATCACTATTCCTTAGACAATCCGCCTAATTTATTATTTAGATTGAAACATCACAGATAGTTTCCTGTGTTTGTATCCATGCACTTGTTTTTGCATGTGTATGTAGTGCGCAGGCATGATTACATGTGTGTTCATATATGTGTGCACTCAAATGTGTGCACATGCAAGTTGAGGCTCCAAAATGACGTTGGGCAGCATCCTTCACCATTCTCCACCTTTCGTACCTTACATAACCCGTATCACATTCTCTCTGAACCTTACATAACCCGTATCGCATTCTCTCTGAGAGTATGGCTAGCCAGCTTGCTCCAGGACTTCCTACCCATCCCTGTCACAGTCATAGCTTTTGGGTGGGCTCTGTGAATCTGAACCTGGGTGCTAGCAGCAAGTGCTTTACCTTCTGAGTGGCCTCGCCCCAGTGTGTTTATTGTTCATGCTCGGTAAGTGTGACGGTTGGCTTCCTGGGATTCTCTGACTCTACATCCCTCAGCTGTTTGTACTTGAATCACATTGTCTCTCTTGTTCCACTTTGATTCTACACTCAAAAGTTTCTGCTCAGTCTGGGTCTCTCCCCCTTTACCTGAAGTAACCCAAGAAATCAATGAAGAATCTTCAGCAAAGAAATGATACTGTCTAATGTCTAACTTGAAAGTCCTGTGCCGTCTGCTCTGCTGGACGAAGACTGGAGGAGAGAAGACGAGGGAAGCAAGGACACTGAGCGGTAAAAACAGCTGCAAGACTATAACTAACAAACTGCAAAAACCCAAACCCCGGTGATAAAACAGTCACAGAACTGGTTGGTGCGAGAGATAAAAATAATCCAGGGCAGTCAATTTCATACCTTATAGTAATATCTACCATTTGCAGATGATCAACATTGTGATAGATTCCCATGTCATGAGTGTGGTGGTTTTAATAAGAATGGCTGCCATAGGATCATAGATTTGAATGCTTAGTCACCAAGGAGTTTGAAAGGATTAAAAGGATTAGAAGGCGTGGCCTTGTTGGAGGAAGTGTGTCACTCAGGTAGGCTTTGAAGCTTCAAAAGCCTATGCCAGACCCAGGCTCTCTCTCTTGCTCTCTCTCCCTCTCTCTCCCTCTCTCTCTCTCTCTCTCTCTCTCTCTCTCTCTCTCTCTCTCTCTCTCTGCTTGCAGATGAAGACTTAGCCCTCAGATGCTTCTCTAGCAGCACACCTGCCTACTGCTATGCTCTCTGCCACCATGATGACAATATATTAAATCTCTGAATCTGTAAGCAAGCTCCCAATTCAACACTTTGTTTTTATAAGAATTGCCTTGCTCATGATATCTCTTCATGGCAATAGAACAGTAACTAAGACAATGAGCCACAAAGAAACTCTTACAGGGTTTCCCTGCAGCTAGATTGTAGAAAGATGTTATTTGGGTTTTACCAGTAAAATGCACCCAGATTTAGCAAATAATTCAGAATATTCAGTTAATTTTTATTGTATTTTTTATTCAGCTACAGCCCATTTACAAGTTATCTTTTGAAAACACACAGAACAGAAATTTTCAATATAAGCACAGAGTTCTGTAACTACCACTACTCTCTAATTCTGAAATGTTTTTATCTCCTCCAAAAGAAACCCGTGTGCACTAACGATCATTCTCCATTTTTCTGTTCCTCAGGCCCATGGCAACACTAATCTGCTTTCTCTCCCAAGAATCTATTTATTTACACAAATAGACACAAATACACAATCCTCTGGTATAAACTCTTCCACACAGAATATTTTATAGGGTCACTCACATTACAGTATAAGCCATATATCATTCTTTGGGGGACTGATACTGTCCCATTGCATGATGTCATTATTAATTTGCTTGTGTCTGTTTGACTAGAATAGGGAAAGCTGAGATATTTTGTTAAGCATTCTTTCCGGGGATGTCTGTGTGGCCATTTCCAGAAGAGATGCACATGTGAGCCTCTGGCTGCAGGGCGAAAGGGAAGGGCCGTGCTGCTGGTTCTGCCTTTCTGTGGTGGTAGGGTGCCCACTTCACCTTTTCCTGCACTCAGACCAGAATCTACACTATCAGGTCCCCCAGTTCGTGGGTGTTTGAATGTGGGTTGAATTACATCATCAGATTTTTCTGGGTCTCCAGATTCCAGGCAGCAAATTATGGGTTATCAACTATCTATAATCATGTAAACCACTTTTTAAAAATATTTATTTTATTTATTTTGGCACATTTTAGCTGTCTTCAGACATACCAGAAGAGGGCATCAGATCCCATTACATATGATTGTGGACCACAATGTGGTTGCTGGGAACTGAACTCAGGACCTCTGGAAGATCAGTCCATGCTCTTAACTGCCGAGCCATCTCTCCAGCCCATTTAAACCACTCTTAATAATAAATTTCTTATCACATCTTACTGTTCTGTTTCTCTGAAGAACCCTGACTAATACACATGGGCACTGTATTCTCATTCATCTGGATAGACCATTGTTAATCCATTCACCATTTGTGCTTTGAGGGTTTTACAAATAACAGCTATGAACATCCACATATAAGTATGTATGTGAACACGTTTTCATTTTTCTCTAGTAAATTCAACTTTAATTTCAAATAAAAACACTTAAATTTATGTACAACATTGCTTGGGATAAACATACTTATATATCATTCATTGTTTATATAAGCTTCGATTTTAATTTGAAATGTTATATTTGGTTGTTCTACACAGGTGAGACCTAGCCAAAAAGAAAAAAGAAAAAGAAAAAGAAATAATATGAGATAGTGCCAGAGGGAAATTTCATCAATATTTCAGAAATCAAGACTCATAATTGAGAGGAAGGAAAACTCATAATTTTGGAAAAGCAGATAACACTCTATATTTACAAGAGAAGGATTGCCCACGTAGTGGCACTGCAGAGAGAAAAAACTATGAGTGCTTTGTAAACACAGATGCCAACATCTCCCGGCAAATTTTAAAAACCTGGATCCAATAGTTCATTCTGAGGGCACAGATGATAACAGGAATCTGGTCCCCTCAGATTCAGACCAAACTCAGGTATCCCCGAAAGCACCTGTGAAATGTGGGCATGTCGATGTGAATAGTGACAGCATACCATCTCAGTGTCCAGAAGTTCTCAACCGTCAAAGTGTCCAGAGGTTATCAACCACCTCAGTGTCCAGATGTTCTCTGCCATCCCAGTGTCCAGATGTTCTCATCCGTCAAAGTGTCCAGAAGTTATCAACTACCTCAGTGTCCAGATGTTCTCTGCCATCCCAGTGTCCAGATGTTCTCAATCATCCCAGTGACCAAATGTTCTCAACCATCATATTATCCAGATGTTCTTTACCATCCCAGTGTCCAGATGTTCTCTACCATCCCAGGGTCCAGATGTTCTCTACCATCCCAGGGTCCAGATGTTCTCTGCCATCCCAGGGTCCAGATGTTGTCCTTAGGTTAAGCTTCAGAGAGTGACACAGAGAGTAGATTATTTTCAATACGTTGTAGAATTGTTTCTACCAAATTGACCTACTTTAAGATTCCTTATGATAAGCAAGAGAATAAAAGCCACAAATGTGTGTATTAGAAATATCATGCCATAACTTTAATGTCAACTTGCAATGGGCAGAAGCAGGTGGATCTCTGTAAATCTGAGGACAGCCTGGTCTACACAGTGAGTTTCTGCTACATAGAAAGACCTTGTCTCAAACAAGTAAGCAAACAACAATATTTATTCAGTCAAGAAATCCTGAGTCATAATTCTCCATGCTATCTCATGTTTGTAGGAGACTCACAATCGAGGAGAGCTGATTTCTCTTGAACATCTCCCTGCTACTTGTCTCTGGAAGATGCCCAGCCCTGTAACTGGTTGAGTTTCTTCCTCCCACTCGCCACTTAGAAATACCGGAGCCATTTATGCACTGCCACCAGCAAATACATAAAAATGTCATGTTGGGTTTTGTGCAATGACCTTTCCTGTGAGTGTGGTATCCTTCTATCATTAAGTTTTCCTATTTTTTCCACATTACGTCTGTTTTTGTAGGAGAATGAACGTAATCGACATATAATTGACTGCACTCTGGGTAGAGCTTCCAGACAGAGTGTTAAAGACAACCACCCCTGGGCCGCATGAGATCTCAGGGCTGAAAGCCATATTTCGACTCATGGCTTTGAGGGTGGAGAAGGGGTGTGGTGACACATTTCATGCTCAGAGTATGAGACTTGTGCTAGAGCATAAGCTCTGCCACGATTCAAAGTGGGTAGCCATGCTCTGGGCTGGTAATAATCTAAACTGCTGCCTTCAGAATGAAGGCGCATTTGGTCAGAGGGTAAGGGGAGTGAGGCTTCAATGAATATTTTCACTGTGCCGAGTCCAGATATCTCTTGATAACTTTCTTTATAGCTCAGAGTAATAAGATTATTATTAAGAGGTAATCATAATTGATTTTTAATTTTGAGGCAAGGTCTTGTATAGCCCTGAGTGTCCTAACCTCTACCTGGCTGCGGCTTCACCTTGAACTCCTGATCTACCTGTCTCTGCCTCTCCAGTGTGGGGATCCCAGGCATGCGGCACCATGCCTGCCTTTTGTTTTCATTTTTTGCAGGGAATGGTAAATAATTACAGGGATTTGGCAATAGTATAAAATACAAATGTGCATTATATTTATACCTGTCATTAATCTGCTTACAAAAATGAATGAATAACCCCTGTGATCATAATTAGGTGCCAACTTAGCCTGCTTGGTCGTGAGCAACTTGAAAACAGGTGCATCTTGGTTAAGTACAATTATCTGTGATGGGGAGAAAGCGCTAATCTAAGTAGGAAGCCTGAGTAGAACAAAAAGTCCAGCCACCCTAAGCGCAGGGAGTTCTCTAGGCTGCTAGCCCAGGATAGAAGTCACACCGTCGGCCCCACACACCATCACCTCCTCCCTAACTTCCTTCCTTCTGGTGCTCAGTAAATATATTTTGCCAGCCTCCATGACTGCACTTAGTAACGGTAAAGAAAGTAAGCTTTGGTCTCACACGTGAGAAATTATCTGCTTCACAAATGTAGAGAGCCGAGGATCACGGAGGGAGGAGGAAGTCGTCCTCGGGTCCCACTTCTCTCCACAGGAAGTCTATTTTATAAGGTAAAGAGCAAGAGTGAGGTATGGCAGCACATACCTGTAATCTCAGTACACCAGAGACTGAGACAGGAGGATTACCATGAGTTCAAGGCTAACCTGGGTGGCATGATGAGCGCCAAGACATGCTGGGCTGCAAAGTCAGATCTTGTATCAAAATGAATGAATTACAAAAAACAAAACCAAAGAGAGAATGGAGAGTCGGAAACGTCTGTGGGGAAGGAGCTGAGTTTTGCTTCTGAACAAGCAGGGAAAGGCTGGTGCCCCTATCTATGCTCAGGGTTACTGTCACCTGGCCTCCTTTGACCTAGAGTCCTCAGATCACTCTGGCCTCTCTGGCAGCTGGGGACAGGCACACGGCCTTGAGTCAGTCTTACATAAGCAAATCTTAGCAGAAGTAAGGAAAATACGAGAACTGTACAATGAAGAATGGCCCCATTGTCCAGAGGCTTGGGACCGTAACCACAGGGTAGCCTGACTCCTGGTGTCTTGTCTCTTCCCGACTTGTATGAGCTACAGCGTCTCACTGTCATGGCGCCTCTAGTGCGATTTACACCTCATTCCCAACAGCATGGCCTCTGGTATTCTTAATATCCTTTGCTAAATAGCCTTCTAAACTGATCGGATCGTGTTCTGTTTTCCTAGGTGCCATGCCTTCCTCAAGTGAATATTCCCACATCTTTTCTGTGACTGTGATCCTTATATAGCTGGCTTGA
>JADRCD010097166.1:0-27071 GCA_019843815.1 Montemys delectorum | reverse complement strand
ACACACACACACACACACACACACACACACACACACCACTCAGAATAATATATATTTATGCTTTAAAGTGGCCAACTTAGGCAAATCTCTGTGGGTTCAAGACAAGCCCAGTCCACATGGTTCATTTAGGCCACCCAGAACTACATCATAAGACTTTGTCCCCAAAACAAAACAAAAAAGATATTTTAAAAAATTAAAAGAGCTTGGTTTGGTGGTGCACACCTTTAATCCCAGCATTTGGGAGGCAGAGGCAGGAGGATCTCTGAGGTCAAGGCCAGCCTGGTCTACAGAGTGAGTTCCAGGACAGGCAAGACTACCCTGCCTCAAAAACCCAAAGGGGGAAAAGTAAAGCTTCGTGGGCCGTGTGGATAACAGATCTCGGGAACCCGGCCACACGCTCAGGCAGACCCCAGGCCCTTATTACAGGCCAGGTGTGACTCCCAGAAGGCAGGCAATCTTGGCATTTAACCCAGGCTAACCCTCCCTGTCCATAGCTCTACATGAGATATGTTTGGAAAACAAGCTTGTGTAAGCTGGATTCTTGTTATTGTATTAGATGCTGCAGTGGACTGCCATGCACCCGGCTCTGCCACGGTGCACCCGGCACACGTAAAGCTGGCATCTGTCCCCAGTACCACATTCACCAGGCTTATGTCATCTTGTCATCCCCACATTGGGGAGGTGGAGGCAGGGAGGGTCAGGGGCTGGTTACATCATAAGTTTGAGGACAGCATAGGATGCATGACCCCTCACCTGAAAAAAAAGTCCTAGTGCGACCTAAGGATTGGATCTCCCTTTGGACTCTTAGACCAGAGGAGATAGGTGTTGTATGGGCAGCATGGGCTAGTCTGAAGCAGCCTGGGCCAGCCTGGGCTTCTCTCCCTCTCTCTCTACCCCTGGCAGGTAATGAGCAGATGAAGCTGGAGAACTTTGAGGCGGCTGTGCACCTCTACGGCAAGGCCATTGAGCTCAACCCCGCCAATGCTGTCTACTTCTGTAACAGGTGTGGGTGGGGCTGGAGGGCACGGGTGAGCGATAGGGTGGGGTGTGGACTGTGCATGGTGAGCTGTGTGCGGCTTTGCGTGAGGAGTGGAGGTCAGATGTGGCGACGTTGTGAGGTGGCATGATGCTCACACAGAACTCTGAGCTGTGTAGTCAGCCCCACCCAGCAGACAGACGGACAGCACAAATGCAGTTGTCCTTGTGTGTCTTGTTGACATGCAGGCTGCTCTTCAGCTGCTGTGATCTCCTTCAGCTTGGTTTAGTTTGAGGCAGGGTTTCACGGAGCCCTACACACCTGCCAAGACCTGTGTGGACTTTGAGCCTCTGTGGTCCCAGTGTGGTGGGCTGCAGTACCTAGCTTCCTGCCACAGACCAGCTCCTGAAGAGGCCTCCTGTGGAGGGCCTGGGAGTTCCCTACTGACAGCTTCCTCTCCCCAGAGCTGCGGCCTACAGCAAGCTGGGGAACTACGTGGGGGCCGTGCAAGACTGCGAGCGCGCCATTGGCATTGACCCCGGGTACAGCAAGGCCTATGGCCGCATGGGGTGAGTGCAGCGAGCTGCTGTGGGCCACACTGTGTCCTCGGACCTGTGTGGGGTCCTTCCTTCCCCTGCCTGTGTGGCTCTCTGTCCTCCCTGGTGACTTTGTTGTTTTCCCCAGCCTGGACAGGGTGGGTTGGCACTAGATCCCATCCAGCGCCCATCATAGCTCCCCCGGCACACTCTTGTTCCCAGCCTCGCGCTGTCCAGCCTAAACAAGCATGCAGAGGCTGTGGCGTATTACAAGAAGGCCCTGGAGCTGGACCCTGACAACGACACGTACAAGTCCAACCTCAAGATTGCAGAGCTGAAGTTACGGGAGGCGCCGAGCCCTGTGAGCCCATCTCAAGAGCGGGTGATGGGAGCCCAGGCTGGAGCCCTTGCTCTGGGAGTGGGAGGGGAGCGCTGAAGTTGGTGAGGATAACTGGGATGCTGTGGTTAGAAGCAGATGCAAGGATGACTCTCAGAGACTAATCATAGGTCCTCAGACACAGGGCAGAGCATTGGGCCATGTGGGTCATGGAGCTGGGGACACACAGGAGGGACCCTCCATGGTCTGTGAAGTGGTAATAGGTATGATGGCCACGGTCGTGGTGTAGGCTGCCCAGTGTGTTCACAGTGATGGGCGGGTTGTTGGGACTTCCTGGCAATGCCTTCCCTGAGGGCTGTCAGTTGCCTTCCCCCAGAGTGGCCAGCCTGGCTCCACACACCACTAACTGATACTTCTCCTGCAGACGGGTGGCGTGGGCAGCTTAGACATCGCCGGCCTGCTGAACAACCCACACTTCATCACCATGGTAGGCATTCCCCTTCTGCTCCCCTGCTACCCAGGCCACAAGTCTGCCTCCTGGTGCGGTATCTAACGGGAACATCCATATTAGGGCCCACAGGGAGTGAGCATGCCTGTGGCACAGCACGCCTGCTGGGGTCCCTGCACGGCCACAGCTGTGCGAGGCCATTCCTGGCTGTCTCAGCATGCTCTCTGCACTGTAGGTGTCGCAACATCATCCAGCAGGAGCTGGTTCAACGTCCTTGCTGAATGCGTTATTTCTGGAGTAGGGCTAACAGGGACAGTGCTTTTTGGGCACACCCTTAGGAGGGGTTGTGGCTGCACCAGCCTTCTCTGTCAGCTGTGGTGTGTGACTGAAGCGTCATTTGCACAGTCCAGGGCTCCCTGGATCGCAGACACGGCTGTCCACAAGGCCGAACTCAGCAGGCATGGTGGCACAGGCCTGAGAGCTCCTGAGGCACTGAGGCAGGATGGCCAAGCAGGCCTGCCAGGGTCTCACAGGTGTGAGGGCCAGAGCCCACCTCAGCATTGGAAGGAGCTAGTGTCCAGGAGAGACAGTAGGAGTAGAGGGCACAGCTGCCCTCTGGGGTCTGTCAGTCTGTATGTCTGTCAGTCTTTCTGCCTCAGGGAGGTTCCTGACACCTGTGCCTTGTGCTCTCTCTAGGCTTCGAGCTTAATGAACAGCCCCCAGCTGCAGCAGCTGTAAGTGACCCACTCTGGTTCTTCTGTGCCTACACAAGTGACAGGAACATCTGTCTGGTTTTTTAACTTTTTGTGTGTGGGTGTTTTGCCCACGTGTAAGTCTGTACACTGTGTGTGTGGTGTGTGTGCAGTGCCTAATGCGGCCAGATGGGGGCATCAGGTCCCCTGGAGCTGGAGTTAGATGGCCGTGACCACTCTGTGGGGCTTGTGAACCTGGTCTTTCATGAGAGCAGCCAGAGCTCTAACTGTGGAACCGTTCTCTGTTTACTTACTTACTAATTCTTATTTTTTTTATTTGTTTTAATGAGAGAAAGCCACAGTTTTTTTTAACATTAACATTTTGAAGTAGTGTCCCGCCATGTACCTGCAGCTGGCCTGGAACTCAGAGTGTTGGATGAAGTCACACACACACAGCTGCTACTACTTGGAGACCCTTCTGTCCCCATGAACCATTGTGCAGTCCTCTCCCCAGATCCCAACAGCCACACATTCATGTTCTCCCTTTACAGTGTCCTCTTGTGGACATTTCTCATCACAGTCAGGCCTTTTGGGTCTGACTCTCACATCGACACAGCCTTCCTGGTGTCCCTGTGTGCTGCTGTGTGTGTCAGAGCCACATTCCTGCTCAGGGCTGTGTAATATTTCAGTGTGTCATGAGCTGTTTGTCCCCAGATTGGGAGCCCTGGGGCAGCTCTCTCTTGCTGGTTTTCCTCTCCAGCCTTACAGGATTTTCTTAGCCCCAGCTGTGGTGCTTCTGGCTTGTTCTTCACAGAGTGTCCAAGGTCTACCACACTTCCTGGCAGCACCCCACAGTTCTTAGCTTAGAACCTGAGAAAGAAGGGGACATGGCAGTACGGCTGGACTGGGAATTTTCTGTGGGTCGTGGGAGGCTGAGGTCAGTGGCTGTGGGCCTCTGCTGAGTTCTTTCTCCTGCAGCATGTCGGGCATGATATCCGGAGGCCATAACCCTCTGGGCACGCCAGGCAGCAGTCCGCAGCAGAGTGACCTGGCCAGCCTCATCCAGGCGTGAGTATTGCTCTTTCTGGCTCTGGTGTCTGGGAAGGGGCTCACACTCACGACCGAGGGGGGCCCGCAGGAGGAAAAAGGAGGGGAGGGAATGGGAGGATGGCCTAGAGGAGGTGGCCCAGAGGAGTGGAGGAGCACACTCTGTCTCCTGGGTATCCACAGGGGCCAGCAGTTTGCACAGCAGATGCAGCAGCAGAACCCAGAGTTTGTGGAGCAAATCCGGAGCCAGGTGGTACGCAGCCGGACACCCAGCGCCAGCCATGAGGAGCAGCAAGAGTGACGACGGTGAGGCCCCCACGGCTCTCCTGTCCTTGCCTGTCAGGACCTAAAAAGCCTTCCTGTCTAACATGGCAGGGCATTCTTTGTACACAACAGCATGGTGGCCCCACTTTTACCATTTTGTCATTGTAGAAAATATTTTAATTAATTTATTTATTTTATGTGTATGAATACACTGTAGCTGTCTTCAGACACTCCAGAAGAGGGCATTGGATCCCATTACAGTTGGTTGTGAGCTACCATGTGGTTGTTGGGAATTGAACTCTAGACCCCTGGAAGAACAGTGTTCTTAACTGCGGAGCCATCTCTCCAGCCCCATTTTGTCATTTTTTAATCTCAGTAATACAGATGAACCTCCGTCTTTGTATGTACAAGTGTTTGTCCCTGACCATACTCCCAGCCTCTCACGGGGGGAGGGGGGGGCAGGGGAAAAGGAAGGGCATCGCTCCACTCCTGAACCTCACTGTGGGGTTCTGGGGGACTCAACCCTTGACTACAACTCTAGCCTTTTTCTGGGGGAGTTCTGGGTGGGTGGGGCTGGGTCCCTGATCATGCACGGCTCTGTTTTTATTCTTGTATTCACGCGTTTGTTTGCATGGATGCGTGATCATGACCACCCTCAGGTGTTACTCCTCAGACCACCTTAGGAACTGTCTCTGGCTTGGAGCTTAGTTAAGTTCTCCAAACCCCTTGTATGACTGGTGGTTTCCAGGACACCCTGTCTATAGTTCCCGCCTTCCTTCACTGGATTTACTAGCTTATTCCACTGCTTGACTATTTAATGGTTCCTGGAGGCTAAATGCACTTCAGGAAGTCACCAGCCAAGCCATCCCCAGTTCTGATGTTTAGTTTTGTATTGTTTTGGTTTTTGGTCTCAAGTTGCCAAAACTGTCCCTAAATTCCCGATGCTCCTGCCTCCTCCTCTAGAGTGCTGGATGAGGTGTATACTACTACATTTGGATATCAAAAGTTTTACTGAAGCCATGTACCCAGGGGTGTCCCTCACCGGGCTCCTCGTCTGGCTGTGACTCACTGCCCATCTTCTGTCTGCAGCTGACCTGAGTGGTCCCTTCGCTCCTCGGCCTCCTGGTGTTTTAGCATTTTCTCCGTTGGGCAGCTCAAGAGAGAAACTGGACCTGCATGTTAAGACGGACTCATCCCCTGCCTTGTGTTCTCCTTCATCCCTCCCCCTCTGTTTTTTGTATTCTTACTGGCCCCACACCTTCCTAGAAGAGTCTACGATGACTACATACCAGCACCAGTTCCTCCAGCCACCTAGGGAAGCTGCAGGGGAGCGTTGGAGTGGATGTGTGGAGTCATTGAGTGACAGCCTGGGCCCTCAGGTCTCAGGCCCCCCCTGCTGGGTTCCTCCCAAAGGGACTTGAGTAGCTGACTCTCACTCATCCCCCTGGGAAACGTCCACTGCCAGCCCCAGCTGGGTGCCAGCTTCCCATGCCCACGCCTGGATTGTAGGTCCCAGCAGCTCCTCTGCCTGCCTTATTCCAGTGGCCTGTGCCACATAGGACTGAGGCATGTGACTTCTGCCCAGCGTGTGCACCATCCATGTCTCTTCTTCCCTGCCTCCCCTCCGTCTTCACAGCCATCAGCCAGTCCTAGTTTTGTGTCCAGTCCAGCTCCATCTTCAGCCTGGGCAGCAGACATAGATGTTGCCCATCTGTGCCATCCTGCCCTTGATCTCATGGGATTCAGTGTCAGGTTGGCAGGGATTCTTGGGGTATTGGCCCTCGGGCTCTTCCATCAGCCCTGAAACAGCCAGCAGAACCATCTTTGTTCGGGGTCAATATGTCCAGCGAGGATGTGGATTGGATATTCCCACACCCATCCTTGGCCCTGGGGGCAGGTGGTGAGGTCACAGGACAGCTGAATCCTCAGGGGGTCATGATGGCATCAGGCTGTGGCAGGTAGTGTCAGAGCTGTGTGTGTTGTAGGTACCAAGTAGGAAGATGGCCCCGAGGGCAGCAGTGTCCCCTTGGGCACAGACTACCTCGGGAATAAAGACAATGATGATGCTCGGCTTCCCGTGTCAGCCTCTGATCAGAGCCCCACTGCCCTGATAGCTAACATACCACAGCACGGAGGGACGGGGTGTCTGGTATACAGGATGGGATCGGCATGGGCTCTAGTGAATGCATAGCCAGCGCACTGCATGGGAAAGGAGATTCCTGCCCTCCCCACCTGAGGGCCACACCATGCAACCAGCAAGCCACCCACCTGCCCGTTCCTTCCTGAGGGCCAGGCAGCAGGGGACATTTCACTGGGTACTTCCTGTCAGTTTCCATAGATGACAGGAAAATAATGTAGGCTGCAGGCCCGTGGCTGTGAGGGCTCAGGCTCACTGGGGCAGGCAGTGTGACGGTACCCCAGCTTCTGGGACCAGTCAATCCATTTCTGTGTGGCCGGAGAGAAAGGCCTTGACCTGTGTGTGCTATCTAAAGAGTGAATAATCCTGGCTGTAACTATGCAGTCAATCCCCAGTGGTGACCATCTTCCCTGTTGGGGATGCAGATACTTGGCTGGCCATGTCTGAGGTGTGTAACAGGGAGAACTGTAGGTGACAGGCACTCCAGGGCTTTAGGGCGTTGGCCTTCATCTACATGCCTGTCACATATACTCACGTGTGCTCTGAATCAGAAACCATGATAACGTTTTAAAAATTGGCTGGGCAAGGTGTCACATTCCCTTAACCGCAGCACTGGTGAGGCAGAGGCAGGCGAATCTTTGAGTTCCAGGTCATCCAGGGTTACAGAGAGAAATTCTGTCTTTAAAAATAAATCTGGTGGGAGGAAGCAGGAGACTCTTTGCCACGGGGTGTGTGTGTGGTCGGTCCTCTCCCAGCAAGGGAACTAAGGTCATCAGGGTTAGTGGTGAGCACCCTTGCCAGCCCAGCCATCGTGGCTGGCCAACTTCGTCCCACCTGTGTGAAGATCCTCATGTGGGAGGGAAAACAAGAAACAGAACATATTCAAATGCAAGCTGTGTTCCCCAGAGCTGTCCTGTGTCTCCAGCTTGCCAGCAGCATCTTGTCTCTTTCAAGAATTGTCAACAGAATCCAAGCTGACTTCCAGTTCAGCCTCTGCTGAGAGCCTTGTAACCCCACAGTACTTGGCTTTCTTCCCTGAGACATGCCCTTTATGTGCAGCCCTGGCTAGCCATGAACTCAGAAATCCTGCTCCAACCTGAGTGCTGGAATGATAGGCCTGAGTTTTCACGCCTATTTGAAATTCAACATTGAAATCACACAGGTCAGGGCCTCAAGTGAATGTTACTAGGACTCAGGAGGAGACGTTGGAGAATCAGGAGTTCAATGCCACCCTTAGCCAGGATAGGCTTAGCCAGCAGGTGCTTCTGTATTCCACTGGTGTAGGCTATATAACAGCTTTGTGACATCCTCTCTGCTGAACCTTCAGGGTTCCTGTAGTGTCCGACCTCTCCTGGGATCCAGGCTGCCTTGGAAACACCGGGCCATATCTAGGGATGCCTGGCAGATAGAAGGGCCCCAGACATCTTAGGACAACTTGGAGTACCTGTCCCATCCCCTTCCCAGCATATCAGAATCCTTGGGTTGGGTCGAGTTGAGTTTTTCAAGACAGGATTTCTTGGTGTGCCCCTGCCTGCCATGGAACTCATTCTGTGGATCAAGCTGGCCTTGAACTTAGATGCCTGTAGGCATGAAAGTTTCCAACCTCTCCTCTAGCCCACTCCCCACCAGAGGTAGTGGGAGACAAAAGTTATTAGGACTTGGGTGAAGTGGACCTGTTTAGAAATAGTTTTTTGATCAAAAGTCCACTAATTTGTTGTCAGGATATCAGCAGTTCAATCCAAATATGAATCAGCAGCTACAGTCTAGTCTTGGATCCAAGAGCTACAGAGCTGCTGGAGATTGAACTCAGGACCTCTAGGAGAGCAGTCAGTGTTCTTAACCGCTGAGCCATCTTTTCAGAATACCCAGATTTTGTTCCTAGTGCTTACATGACTATTCACAACTATAACAAGGTTCCCGGGGGGTGTGATGCCCCCCTCTGGCCGCCTGCAGCACTGCACGTGGTGCACAAACACGAACATCCATGCACAGAAGGAAGTAAATTGAATCCCAGTACTGGGGAGGCACAGGCTGGTGCGTTCCTATTAATTCGAGGCCAGCCTGATCTACATAGTTCTAGGACAGCCATGCTACACAGTGAGGCCTTGGCTCAAAGGAAAAGAAAGACTGATGGTTATGTGAGCCTCCTTATGTCTCTGCCCCCTTGACAAAGTGTTTCAAAATATGAACTCAAAGAGGTTGAGGCTGTTCCAAGTGTGGCCA
Organism: Montemys delectorum; assembly: GCA_019843815.1. Taxonomy (NCBI): domain Eukaryota; kingdom Metazoa; phylum Chordata; class Mammalia; order Rodentia; family Muridae; genus Montemys; species Montemys delectorum. The sequence goes on along the minus strand of JADRCD010097166.1, from coordinate 18,411 downwards.
GAAGGGGTCTCTCTGCGCCTCAGCCTCCAGGCCTCCTGACGGCATACCTATTCTTGCAACATAGGAACCAGGTGAGCAAAGCCACAGCTTAGCCATCAGGCCTGCGTCCTAGAAACATTCCCGGTGCCCAGACATGAGCCTTGTGCTTTTGGAAAACGTCCCTCTAGCCTGAAGTAGCTCAGCTGGCCACCTATGCACAAGTCACAGAGGGCCCCTCACAGGATCTGGCTGGCACAGGCTCACAAACTTTCCCTACAGGAGCTGGGGCCTGCGAATGAATGTGCACAGTGCCGCTGGAAAAGTCATTCTCAGGGTTGTGGGCTCCTTTGGGAGGCTGATTCCCTCTCCCCCTGTTCTGTTCAAGGCCCAAACTACGAAGCCAGCTCGGCTCTTGCCATCTCAGCACTAGGGAGGCTGAGGCAGGAGGATCAAAACTTTGAGGCAAGACTGGACTACAGACCTAGGCTCTGTCTCAGAATTCAAACAAAAAAGGTCAACAGTTTGCATGCTTGTTGGTGGCTAGACTAAGCCTCCTTCCCTCCCATTACTATTAACTGTGTACATTTGGGGGTCTTGATAAAGATTCATGTGACCTTAGCCACAGACTTTCACAGTGCTCCTAACATTGGAACTCCTCTGCAGCCTCAGCCAAATGATGGACTGCTTTCCTTTGCATTGCCTTTTCCTAGAATATTGTGGAGTTACAGTCCCTGCACATTTTTTTGTGTGTTTGGGTTCCCTTAACACAAGATTTGAGGGATTCAAATTGCACAGTTTAGTCATTTTGATTATTGCATACTGTTCCACTGTATTGACTTACCACAGTGTTTTTCTATCTACTTAATGAATATTTGGGTTTTCATCTTGAAAACTCCATAGTTTATATATATATTTTAATTTTTTTTCTTAAGATTTATTTTATGTGTATCAGTACACTGTAGTTGTACAGATGGCCATGAGCCATCATGTGTGTGGTTGCGCTCTGGCCCTGCTTGCTCTGGCCTGTGGATCTGGAGTCATGGATGGTTGTTAGCTGCCATTTTGTATCTTTTTTTTTTTCTTTTTTGTTTTTGTTTTTTCGAGACAGGGTTTCTCTGTGCAGCCCTGGCTGTCCTGGAACTCACTCTGTAGACCAGGATGCCCTTGAACTCAGAAATCTGCCTGCCTCTGCCTCCCAAGTGCTGGGACTAAAGGCCTGCGCCACCACTGCCCGGCTATATATTAGTTTCTATTGACTAGATACACAGGGCTGTGTCTGTGCTGTAGGATGAGTATACACTGGATCACCATCTGTACTGTCTGTTAGCCAGGAAGGAGAAAATCCCCAGGCTTCACTGTTCTTCATGCAATGACTTTTATCTGGAAACACCCCGACTCTCCAGCAACATTCAAGCAGATCTAGTTAATCCAGACAATGGAATACTATTTAACAATTAGAAAGAAACAAGGGCTGGACACAGCTCATCAGTAAAGAAGTCTGACTGGCTACTCTTTCGAGAATGCAGGTTTGTTTCACACATTGCAGCTCAGGACCACCTGTGACTCTGATCCAAGGGCATGCAATGCTCTCTTCTGACCTCTATGGGCACCAGGGACACACATGACACATAGACAAATGTGCAGGCAAAGCACTCATACACTTAAAGTCAAACCAAATAAATCTTTAAAAAATAAATAAAATGGACAATGGTGGCACATATTTCTATTCTGAGCACTCTGGGAGGCAGAGGCAGGTGGATCTCTGAGTTTGAGGCTAGCCTGGTCTACAGAGTGAGTTCAAAGGACAACCAGAAAGCCTGTCTCAAAAACCAAATAAATGAGTGAAAATATAAGAAGTCCTTCCCACATACATCAGGGTAGGCTCATGTGTTAGTGTGTCATGCTTGGTTGTTTTGATACAGTGTCTCATTCTGTAGGCCAGTCCCAGAACACGGAATACATGAGTCTTCTGCCTCAGCCTCCTGAGTGTGTTAGGATGACCAACGTACATCAGCACGAATAAAAATAGAGTGTTCTCTAAAGCTTTGATATGCAGTGAATGAAGCATCTTTGCCATTTTTGTTCTCTAGCACAGTAAAACCACGGTTTATATTAGCACTTACATTGTGTGAGGTGCTCTAGATACAGCAGGAGGCCAGTATGGTGGTTCACACCTATGGTCCAAGCACTCGGGAAGCTGATGCAGGAGGATTCTGAGCTCTCTGCATGCCAGCCAGCCTGGGCCGCTCAGCAAGACCGTGTCTCAAACAACTAAATGAATATAAAAATAATGGATTTTGTGTGGTATCTGTAGGTTCTACTCAGGTCCCATGCCACTTCAAGAGACACTTCCTGGGCTGCAGGTAGCGGTAGAGTGATTACATTGTTATTGACTGTAGTGACTGAGGAGCACAGTAGACCTTTTGAGCTTGAATTTATTCTGGCTATCAACAGATATTTGGTGGACGCCTTTATCTTCCTCTTAAACCATGAGGAAGGGCTTCAAGAATGTTCCGTTCGCTGTAGGAAAGCGCTTCCTGCCAAGCCTCCATCCACACTCATTCAGTACCATGCGACCCTGGACAGCTCCGAGATGTAGGCCCTCCTATCGGAACCATGTAACCAAGTACATGTTTCCTAGCGGAATCATTTGGTAGCTGCACTCAAATTTGGTAAGGAGGAAATTGCTTTCCAGAGCCGGTAGGCATTGCAGAATGATTGGCAGCAGCGGCGGCCAATGGACTATGGGTTCTGTCGAGTGGCACTGACAATGTCCAATAGATGCTGACGTAGGCGGGGCGTGGACAGCGGCTAGTAGCCCCGGGGGTCTCAGCTGGTCTGGTGCGGCAGAGTCTGGACCGCCGGGCAGTTGGCGGCAGGTGGCACTGCCTGGAGGCCTGAGGGACTATCAGAGGTACAAGAGGGGTCTGGGCGTGCCTGAGCCTGGCGGGCCTGGGGCAGGGCGGAGTCGAGGGCCCTGGCCCACCTTTCCTGCCTGTTCACAGAGTCCTTGCTCCAGAGTGAGGCTGCGTGGAGCACACAGTAGTTGCTCAATAAATGCTTAAGGGAAGCCCAAGCTTGTCGCCCCGCCAGCCCTGCCCCGACTGGCCCGATTTTGAGAGCACCCGAGGTATCCCTTCCCGACCCGGGCTTCTAGCATCAATTGGGCACCTATTGTATGCACTTTGCCTTGTGTTCACAGCCAGGGAGGGAAGGACTTTAAAAGGGAGTCATTTGTGTTTTTAATTTTTAGAAATTGTAAGCTGGGCAGTGGTGGCGCACGCCTTTAATCCCAGCACTTGGGAGGCAGAGGCAGGCAGATTTCTGAGTTCGAGGCCAGCCTGGTCTACAGAGTGAGTTCCAGGATAGCCAGGGCTGCACAGAGAAACACTGTCTCGGAAAAAAAAAATTGTATTAATTATCTCTTTCATAATATTCCTTTATAATATCTTAATTTTAAAGTTTAACTTAATTTTAACTTTATTTAGTTCATCCTAATTAGTTTTCTTTCATATTTTATTTTCATTTTTAAAGTTTATTTTTTAAATTTATTTTATGTGTCTGTATGTATTTATGCACATGTCTGCGGTGCCCATAGTGGCCAGAAGAGGGGGATAGATCCCTTTGGACTAGAATGGAACCCAGGTTGTCTGCAAAACCAGTGCTCTCAACTGCTGAGCTATCTTTGAGCTGCTATGTTATTTTATTATTTCATTTATTTCTTATATTTCTTTTCAAGTCAGGGTTTCTCTGTGTACCCCTGGCTGTCCTGGAACTCACTCTGTAGACCAGGCTGGCCTCGAACTCAGAAATCCACCTGCCTCTGCCTCCCAAGTGCTGGGATTAAAGGCGTGCGCCAGCACCGCCCGGCTCTTTTTTTTAAAGGTTGCAGCTTCACTCCTAATGACCCATGCTTTGTGAGGCAGGAGAACATGTAAGAACAACCCTACATTTTGGCCACCACATCCACTGAGCCAACTGTCACCTTGCAAACTGCCCTGCACCAAGCCTCAAGGTGGGTACCAGGGATGCAGCTGGGAGCACAAGTCAGGCGGTCTGCGGGAGGCCCTTTCCAGTGACAGAATATAAAGAGACATGTTGGAGGGTCCAGGGATGTGGGGTGGGGTGGGGGTGCTCCAGGCAGAGGAAGCAGTCTGTGTAAAACCCTGCGGCCGGTGCAGTCTTGGCAGTCAAGACTCTGGCAGGCCGGTGTGAGTTGAGTTGACACCAGCTATGTAAGGCCTACCCTTGGGGTGACTGTCAGGGCAGCAGCACCCCTGAAAGTGTTCTGGCACCCATGGGAGCGTCCCATGCTTGTGCTTAACTTGGAAGCGACTCAGCGCAGGTGGTTACCAAGCACCTGACAGCAGGGAGCCAGCTGCTAAATAGTATCTGCATGAGTGTATGTCTGTGTGTACATGTGTGTGACTGTACATGTGTACATGTGTGTGACTATGTATCTGTGTGCACATGTGTGTGAATGTGTGTATGAATGTGCATGTGTGTGTTTGCATATGTGTGTGTAAAGGTGCACGTGTGTGTATATATGTGTGAATGGGCATGTGTGTGAATGTGTTGCATATGTACAAATGTGCATGTGTATGTGAGTGTGCCTGTGTGTGAATGTGTGTGCACATGTTTGTGAATGTGCATGTGTGTGATTTGTGTGCACATGTGTGTGAATGTGCATGTATGTGGATGTGTCTATGTGCATGTGTGTGTCTATGTACATGTGTATGTAAATGTGTGTGTGTGTGCGCGTGCGTGTGTGCATGTGTGTGTATACTGAAAGCCAGAGGTTAGCATCCAGTGTCTTCCTCAGTTGCTCTCCACCGTAGTTCTGGAGTCAGGGTCTCATGAACCTGCAGCTCCCTGGTTCATTGAAGCTGGCTGCCAGCAGGCCCTAGGCAACCTCGTGTCTGAGGTCCTCACACTGTAGCCCGTCCTGCCTGCGCCACCTTCCCAGCCCTGTGTCCTCACCTTCAGTTGCACACGCATGTATATGTCCATGTCTGTGAGTCCTAGAGTGGAGTAGTGGGCCCAGCATGGCCACCTGGTCACCACCACCACTTAGTGACCACATGGCTAACATGTCTACATGTCTGCCTTGCCCTCACAGCTGCTGAGCAGAGCCATGAGTGCCTGGCCCTGCGACTGGGGCCAGTAGCCCCCACAGGCTTTGGTGTGTGACTCCGTTTGTGCTTTGGCCCTGTGTGACCCAGGCGGCCACCATGACGAAGCTTCTGGTGGCCAAGGTCCTCTGCATGGTGGGCGTGTTCTTCTTCATGCTGCTGGGCTCTCTACTGCCTGTGAAGGTCATCGAGGCTGACTTCGAGAAGGCACACCGCTCGAAGAAGATCCTCTCCCTCTGTAACACCTTTGGGGGCGGCGTCTTCCTGGCTACATGCTTTAATGCACTGCTGCCTGCAGTGAGGGACAAGGTGAGGCCTCGGTGGGGGAGCCCGGGGGTTGTGGGGCTCAGGTGCATGTGCATGCAAGTGTGTGTGTGTGTGTGCGTGTGCGTGTGCGTGTGTGTGTGTGTGTGTGTGTGTGTGTGTGTGAAGGCCAGAGGTTGGTGTCTTCTATAGTCCTGTTCACCTCGTTTTCTGGGACAGAGTCTTATTGAACTTGGAGTTTACTGCAGCAGAGGAGGCCAGTAAGCCCCCCGGGATCCCTCTGCTTCTGCCCTCTGCCCTGACCTGTGCTTACAGGCATGGGCTACCACACCTAGTTTTCCAGGTGGGTTCAAGGTTACAAGTCAGGTCTTCATGCTTGTGTAGCACAGTGCACCCGCACCTCCCAAGCTCCGGTGGATTTCAGCACAGATGCTCCAGGAGGACAGTGAGGAGAAAGCAAACTGTAGTGTGATCTTATGTCAGCCGCTTCCCTCTCTAAGCCTTATCTACTTACCTGGTACTGGGGCTGTCCCACAGGTGAGCCCAGTGGGTAGTGAATTTCAGTCAGAGCAGTTGCCCACTCCAGAGTACACAGGTCATGTGCAATCGCTCCTGCTGGTTCCTCTCCATCAGCTCTTGCTGCCTAACGGACTGTGGCAGATAGCACCTTGACACAGCATGGGTGTATCTCCTCATGCTTCCTGTGGGCCAAGCAGGAGTCTGAGCAGAGCTTCCTGGGGTCCTCTGGGACCCAGGAGACAGACACCAGGACACATCGTGGCCCCTTGTCAGCCCTGGAGCCCGTTTCTCACTGGCTGTAGTTGGAGAGGCCCCAGCCTGTCTCCATTAGCATGGCTGCATGGTCATGAACAGGTAGTGGAAGATGGAACCTCCTTCAGGTGACACTGTGTCTGAGACTGGAGAGGGCTGACAGCTCTGTGTTTGTGAAGGGAGTCATATCAGACCTCCCAGCAGCTGCTCTGGCCATTAGGGACTTGGGGACCTCAGTCCTGGTGCCGGGAAAAGCCTCTGTCAAGGCTGCAGTGAGCATGGGAAGACCTGGGGTTGGGGCATCTTTGAGCGGAAGTGAGCCAGGATTCCTGCTGCTGGGACCCTCGTGAGACCCCAGCTCTTCACGGGCTACAGTGGCTACTCTCTGTGCCTGTGAGGAGTCTGAGGTGACCAAGGGCTGCTGTGCAGCTACCTGCCACAGCCTCATGCCAGAGCGGAGCCTGGGCCCTTGGTGGCCTTGCTCTCCACTCTCTGCCCTCTGGCGTACATGTGACAGCTCACCCATGTAGGGCTGGGCGAGCACAGTTCACAGCGCTCTCTCTCACAGCTGGAATCATCTCTGGGGACAGCCCAGGCAGGGCCAGCTAGCAACCTTGTCTGATGTTTCTCGGCACTATTTTCCCTTCTATTTTATAAGTATTTGATGTTTGTGTGTGTGGATGTGCATGCTCGTGTGATGATCAGAGGTTTTCTGGAGTTGGTTTTTGCCTTCCATCATGTGGATCCCAAGGGGTTTGAAATCGGGTTGTCAGACTTGGTGGCAAGTGCCTTGACCCATGAGCCGTCTCCCCGGCCTCTCCTCTCCTTTTTTTTTTTTCTCCCCTGTTAAAAACGTGTTTTGGGTAATGCTGGGAATGGAAGCCATGCAAGACAGAGCTGTGCCTATCAGCCATGCACTGGCCCCCTCTGCTTTAACCTTGGTATGAATTGGGCTGTGTCTTTTTGTTGTCCTATGGGGACAGGGTCTCTCTGTGTGGCCCTGCCTGCTTCTGAGTGCTGGGATTAGAATCCTGCATCATTATGCCCTGTTCTCTGTGCTGTGTCTCATTGCTTGAGGTGGGGTCTCCTTGAGGCCCAGGCAGCCCTCGAGCTTGCAATCCTGCCTGAGTGCCTCTGCAGCTGACCTGGCCTTGTGTCTACAGCTGCAGCAGGTGCTGAGCCTGGGCCACATCAGCACTGACTACCCGCTGGCGGAGACGCTCATGATGGTGGGTTTCTTCCTCACTGTGTTTGTGGAGCAGCTGGTGCTGACCTTCCGCCGGGAGCAGCCTCCCTTTATAGACCTGGAGACCTTCAACGCCGGCTCAGATGCAGGCAGCGACTCAGAGTACGAGAGCCCTTTCGTGGGTGTGAGTGGCCGTAGCCATGGCCTATACCCAGAACCCACAGCACACACCCATGGCGCGGGGCTGCGGCTGCGGGAGCTGGGCCGCCCTGGACCGCTGCGGCTGCTCAGCCTAGTCTTCGCACTGTCTGCACACTCGGTGTTCGAGGGCCTGGCGCTGGGGCTGCAGGAGGAGGGTGAGCGTGTGGTCAGTCTGTTCGTTGGCGTGGCAGTCCACGAGACTCTGGTGGCCGTGGCTCTGGGCATCAGCATGGCCCGAAGCGCGGTACCCATGAGGGACGCGGCCAAGTTGGCTGTGACCGTGAGCGCCATGATCCCGGTCGGCATTGGACTGGGCCTTGGCATCGAGAGTGCCCGCAGCGTGGCCAGCAGTGTGGCATCGGCGCTGCTGCAGGGCCTGGCTGGTGGCACCTTCCTGTTCGTCACCTTCCTGGAGATCCTAGCTAAGGAGCTGGAGGAGAGGAGTGAGCAGCTGCTGAAGGTGCTGTTCCTGGTGCTGGGCTACGCCGTTCTGGCCGGCATGGTCTTTCTCAAGTGGTGAGCCCTGAATCCCCAAAGGACAACAGAGCACATCCCTCGACAGCAACGTTCATGGGCCACGGTTCACACACAGAGGCCTCCCGGGCTGCTCACCGTTCTCTGCCCTCCGCCAGAACCTGGCCCTACAGACACTGCTTTTAAAAAACGTCTTAAAGTTCTTTACCAAAGCCTGTGTGGCCATGTCACCTCGTATCCCGTCACCCCTCCCCTTTTTGTTGTCATTCCTGAGCCATCAAGAATGGACCCTGGGGTGGGGACTGGCAGATGGGGAGCAGCAGTGTCCCCAGGGACCCTGCCATGTCCTCCATGGAGCCAAGGCCCTGCCCACCACTGTCACCCTGAGTTTTTTCTGGTTGCTCCTGTGTGACGGGTGACAGTTTATAAAAGGAACAGTACATGTGGGCCACTGAGCAAGGGGACAGCCCAGACTGTTTGCCCAGCCCTTGGGAACAGCCCCTCTTGTTCTCTTGCTCTGTTGCAATCACCAGAGTGGAGGGGTGGCATCCTGACAGGGAAAACTCCCAGGATGCAGGCAGGAGGAGGGGAAACTCAGCACCTGGCAAGGTCGGTGCATGTCACCATGGTAATGCATCTTGGGACAGCCTGAGTGAGGACTCTCTGGGGACATATCCTGCCACAGCTCACTACCTTCCCTAACCTGTGGGCTGTTTAGCAGGCTTCACCTCAACACTGCCTCTATTACCTGGATGTCAGACTCGTCCCTAGTGCCCTGTCACCATGGCCAGGTAACCAAAATGACTTGTATAGTGTGCCCCTACCCAGCTACACTCAGATGATACAAGGCACAAAGAACAGGGCCTTGGGGACAGCTGGGGCTTGGACACTGTCCTGAGAGTCCCAGTGCCTGGGCTACCTTAGTGCTGTAATAAACCTGGGTTCACATACTGCTTGCAGACATTGGGGCTCACGTAAGAACCCAGGGCTCCCAGTGAGGGTCCCACTCTGCCAATGGTTGAAGCCTCTCCTAGCAGTTCCTGGGGTTCCTTCCCTAGGAGCCACTGCTGAGCCCCATGACATCGAACCCCATCCCTGCAGGTGTGGGGACGTGCCCATGGTGCCACCTGGGCCTACTGTACTTCTACCCTCTACTTAACTGTGCGGGGGTGGGGGGGCATCCAAATGGTTCTCCAGCTTCCCTTGGCCCCAGGTGGGCCCCATGGGGCCACCATGCCTCTGCAATATGGGCTCAGGAGACAATGATTAGGCCAGGATAGGCAGAGCCAGGTCCCTAGTCTGGCCATACCAACAGGGACTCTGCACCCCCCCGCCCCATGAGTCCATAAAATGGCACTCTCTCCTTCCCAGCACCAGCTGTTCTGCCCATAGGGACAGAGCTTGTGGACCCTCCCCATTAGACCTCTTGAGTCCCTGAGAGTCATCCCAAGCACCAATCCACTGGCAACTGGGGGCCTCTGTGTTTCTTACTGAAAGTTCCAAGTTAGCTGATAGCCCCTGCCCCAGCCCCAGGAGACCCTGGGCCATGCTAGGACTGTGCGGCTGTTAGGAATGGACATGGAAAAGGAGGAAGCCCCAGATGCTCCAGGGCCCAGGCTGCCCCCACACACTGTCTCCTGTTGGGGACACAGCAGGGACACAGCTAGATGGGAGGAGAGAGAGGGCGGTGCGGGTGGCCCAGCTTCACCGCTGATCTGTGTTTGTAATAACAGCATGTCAGCTTCTCCTATGGCTTGTTTGTGTTCCTGTAACAAGTTATTAGTACAGGCGGGATCCGGCACAGCCAGCTCCTGGCAGCTTGCCCTCATTGCATTGCAGGGGCCTGATGATCTTTGCCCTGTATCCCACCTGCCCAAGCAAGCTTTTCAGCTTGGTATTCCCCACGGGCTAGGGTATTTTCTGTGGAGCATCCCAGGCTCTACACGCACCTTCCCCTTCACTGTTGTCTCTGGAGTCCACTTGCTCTGAGCCAGCTCCATGGCTGAGGACAATTACATTTGTCCCAGATGTCACGCACAGTCTTCCTGGGGAGAGGTACCACCTGTAAGTCACCCCCCAATTATGAGAGAAATGACATCAGAGCACATCATCACTAGTGAGTGCTCCCATAGAAGGAAGGAAAATCCAGGGATGCTGTGGATAAGGGGCTCAGTGGGCAAAGGTGCTTGCCACCAAGTGTGGCAGACCTGAGTGCCCTTTCAGGGGCCCATGTGCTGACAGAACTGACTCCTGCGCTGTCCTGACCTCCACAGGTGCTCAGTGGCACACATGCACACACTTGTATGTGCTCATCCCACACCCCCAATATATGTAATAACAGTTTTTTTGAGTTCGAGGACAGCCAGGGCTACACAGAGAAACCCTGTCTCGAAAACAAAACAAAACAAAACAAAAAACAAAACAGTTTTTAAGCTAGGCATGGTTATCCACTCCTTTAATCCATGCACTCCAGAGACAGGTGGATTTCTGTGAGTTCCAGGCCAACCAGGGTTACAGGTGAGCCCTTTTGCAGAATAAATAAACAAGTGAAGATTTAAACTATTTATTTTGTTTTTGTGAATTTTGCACCACATGGGTTCCTAGTTTTCAGGGAGACGGGAGACAGCATCATATCTGGTCGCCATAGAGCCCAGGCTGCTGAAGGGTGCATGGTGGCAACAAAATCTGGGCTCCAGAGTACCAGCCCATGGGGGTTTCTTTGTTTGGCTGATGTGTGTGTGTGTGTGTGTGTGTGTGTGTGTGTGTATGTGAATGTGCACACAGTGCCTGTGGAAGCCAGAAGAGGGCATCAGATCTTCTGGAACTGCTGTTACAGATAGTTTGTGAGTCTCCACGTGGGGGCTGGGAATTAAGCCCATGTCCTCTGCAAGAGCAGCCAGTGTTGTAACTGCTGTGCCACCCCTAAGCCTCACCTTGGTTTTTAAGACACAGTGTCAGTATCATGGAGCAGAAGGTTTATCTAGACTACTGGGTCAGCACACCGCAGGAATCCTCCTGTCTCAGCCCCTCCCTATGCTGCCACAGCAGGACCGAGCCACCCCGCTAGCTTTGGATGTGGGTTCTGAGAATCCATGCTCCATGTCCTGTGTTTGCAAGTGCATGCTTTACAGGCTACCCTCCCCAGGGCCACCTCTGCTGCTGGGGACAAGGCTTGGCTTTTAAAAGAGGCAGTGGGCGTGTAGGACGTGGCACACAGGCTAGAACCTCAGAGTGCAGCGCAGGCTGGCCAGTCTCAGGTTCCTGAGTCCTAGTTGCCAAGGATCTGCCCTACACAGCTCAGCAAGGCAGGGCAGAGGACAGTGTCCCCACACAGAGGCGCTACTGCAAGAGGGAGACAGGAACCAAGGTTGTCTTCAGTGGCTCCTGATGCCCAGAGCCTGGCCTGGCATCTATAAATAGCACAGCATGTGGACAGGCTCCTTCCAGTGAGTCAGCCTGGGCTGGTGCCTGAAGGAAAGCCAAGGAGCGCAGTCAGAACTGTGCTGAGAGCTCCCCCAATCTCTCGGGGAGCCCAGACACCCATCACAGACAGAGAAAGCCTGCCTGCTAGCCCCAAACCGCCACCCCGATTCTCAGCACCCAAGAAATAGGGCCACTCTATGGGTTTGTTTCCAGCTACTCAGAGGACTGAAGTAAAGCTGTAGCCTGGGGCACTTCTGTAGGACAGAGTCTTGCAGAACAGAGCTCTGGCTCCCCACTAGGCTGGCTCCATCTTGAGGCAGGGTAGGGGAACTGAGCCACCTTCTGAGGGACTCCCACAGGGCCAGGGTAAAAGGTAAATTCTTTAGGTGATCAGTCTTGAGGCAGTCTAGGATGAATGGGCACAAACAGCAAAGAGAGAACTAGGCCAGCCATGGAGATCCTTGACTCCAAGCCAGGATGCTGTGCTGCAACGCAAGGAGAAGGGACCATGTTAGAACCGAGCAGGGAGGGTGAGCCTGTGGGACCAGGAGAGGGAAGAGAATGGCCTTTAGCTGTGCTAAGTGGAGCAGAGTGGCACATGACTTTGTTCCCAGCACTAAGAAGCAGAGGCAGGAAGATCTCTGTGAGCTCCTGGCCAGCCTGGTCTACAGAGCAAGACCTTACCACAAACAAACAAAAATACTTTAAAATTAGTGTTCGGAGAGCTGGCTCAGTAGTTAACAACTGTTCCAGAGGACCTAGGTTCGATTCCCAGCATCTGCATGGTGGCTCACAACTATTTGTAACTCCGGCTCCAAGGGACCCTATGCCCTCTTCTGATGTGTAAGGGCATCAGGCATGCAGGCCAAGCATCCATACACAGAAAATACAAATAAATCTAAAAATTAAAACAAAATTTAAGCGACATTTTCTTTATCAGTTTCTCTATTCATGGAAATCAGAGGACAATTAGTTGGAGCTGGCTCTCTCCATCCACCAAGTGGGTCTCAGGATCCAACCCAGGCTGCCAGGCTTGGCCGAAGCACCTTTACCTCCTGAGCGCTCTCACTGGCTCTAATCTTTAATGATACAGAGTAAACTTTTGTTCTGTTTTCCTTGCGGTGTGTAGGTGGAGCCAGGGCCTCAGCGTGCTGGGCAAAGGCGCTACCCTAGACCACATAACAGAAGAACAACGGCGCTTTTATCTTTTTCTCTTTTCTTCTTTTTGTTTGTTTGAGGTAGGGTCTCACATTTTCAAAAAAAAAAAAAAAAAATGTAGCGGAGGCTGACCTCGAACTCCTGGTCCTCCTGCCTCTGCCTCCAGTGTTCGGATGACAGGCCCATCATGCTGGGCCTCTGCAATGCTCAGAGTGGATCCCATAGCTGCCAAGGGATCGACTGATCCTCCAAGCTACAATTCCATTAATGGGATTCTTTGTGTTATTTTGTCTTTTATTCCCCCTTCCTCCCTTTCTCCCCGAACCCTTCCTTCTCCCTACTCTGTATCCCAAAATGGCTTTTAACTCACAGCCATTCCCCTGCCTCCGGCTCTCTGGTATGACTGACATCTTAATCTGTGAAGGTTTATACACTCAGCTTACACCCTCTTCCATTACCTCCTTCTGCCCCTCGCTCATCGGACCTGAATCACACTGCCCCCATTTCCAGTTCTCCATTTTTGCAGTTGGGGCGACCCCTGGCTACTGGTCACCGGGTCTCCAGGACCTCACATGATGGACCCTGTCACCCACCCGCGTTCCCTAAGGTACAGGTAGCCACGTGGTGCACTGGGTGTGGGTGTCCCGGTGCCCAGAGCTCTGCCTGTCCCCGGTTGCTGATGGACACCCAAGGCAGGCTTGGCGGTGACCTGGGGCTGCAGCTGCCCGGGCCCGGGTCCTGGCGGGCGGGGCGGGCGGGGCGGGCGGGGCGGAGCGCAGCTGGGGCGGGGACATCGGGACTGCGGCGGCGCGGACAGCAGCGCAGCGGCGGGGACCACAGCGGCCCAGGTAGGCGGCGGGGCGGCCGCGGCCAGAGAGGGTGGGGAGGGGTCCCCAAACCACCATGATCCCTTTGTTCCGGCCCCACCCTCCCAGGCCACTGTGCCAGGCTTTGCGTGTCCCGGGAGTCCAGCGGTCACCATGGACAGCTCCCGGTCGCCCCACCCCTGCCTGGCCACGCAGAGCATCACTCAGGACCTTCTGGGCCCTGGTCCCTTCATACATGCCCTCTGCGAGCTGCCCACTGAGGTCCGGGTCTCACACTGCCACCCACAGAGCCCTGCACCCATCGTGACCAAGCCCCTCTTTCAGGACTCCTTCCCTCCTCTGAGACCCTTCCTGACTCCCAGGAAGCCCCATTCCCTTGAGTCCCTAAAACTGTCTGTACTCCATCATACCCCCAATCTGTAGCCCCTAAATCAGCCACCCCCATTAGTCAGTGCCCCCGCCCCCAGACTCTCCCTCACCAAGGCCACCCTGGCTTTTTGCACCTGAGGTGGCTTCAGGGTCCCAGGGCCCTGCCCTGTGCTTCTCTGTGGACTGAGAGGCTTTGGCCAGGCTGGCCCAGGGCTGGGCTGACTCAGACAGGGTGGCGGGGCACCTCAGAGCCCCCTGGGCACAGCAGCTGGGCAGAGCCCAGCTTTAAGTCCCTCTGAGTCATGCCACCTCTTAGATCGCATGACCTTGAGCAGAGCTCATCCCACTGCAAGTTGAGGGCCCTCGTCTTTAACCCCCAAGGAGGGGGACCTGGATTGCACAGGACCCTCTTAGTCAGGGGGCCCACACCTCAGCATCCATCTAGTGGGCGTTCCTACTGGGCACTGCAGCCCCTGGTAACCCACCACCAAGAGGAGTTGCATTGAGGGGTACATGCCCCACCTCCATTTGCCACCTCAGATCCCCTCAGGGCAGTGGGGTGGGGTCACTGTGCATCCCCTCCCGTTACCCACCAAGAGAAATGTTAAGACTGCTGGACTGGGGGGCAGCTCCATGCTATCACCCCCAGCTCTTCCCCAGGCCAAGAGGTACCCTGTGTAGAATCTGGGGGCACTTTAAGTAAGTGTCCAGCTTGAGAGTTTTGGGTGTCACTAGTGTTGGCTCCAGTTCTTGCATTTTCCTTTTATTTAGGCACATTCAATAATTCTGAATATGCCTTCAGACCCCATGGGGGACGTTCATCCTCACCCTGGGACCCCAGCTTGCGTAACTTTGGGGGCTCCTTGGAGGCTGGGCCTGAGGCACTTACCCTTAACCATGTTCCTGGTCCCCTATCCCAGGCAAGGCCTGGGTGCCTGCCATCCCATAGAAGAGGAAACTGAACCCCAAGGACACAGTCACCCCTTCAGTGTCATAGTCCCTAAGTCTGACTCCTGGGCAATCCTCAACCTTCTCCATATGTGCACCGTGCTGAGGAAAATTACCTGAAGGGGACTCTGAGGGACAGCAGTCGTGGGGACAGGCCTCCCTAGTGTCCCCTCCATACACGTCTTCCCTTACCTCTCCTACTTTAGGAGTCCTCATACTGTGTTACCCTCTGAGATCCATGAACCTCTCTGAGCAAAGACAGGAGAGAAACCCAAGGAATTCCTACCAGGAGTTCTGCTGAGCACACAGTGGCCTGAGCAGGATGCCAAGGCACAGGGAACAGGGAGCCCCTACTTAGCTTCGAGGCTCTCTCGGCTTAGCCTGGGCTGTGAGTCCCCTTGTCCCAGGGACTACGCTTCAGGATTTACACATGCGATTCCTGGATAGCCCAGCGTCAGAGCCACTTAGGAAGTTGTTTCATGTGGCAGGTTCCCAGGGCCAGGACAGAAGCCAGTCTTCAGGGCGTGCGGGGCTGAGGCCCTAGGCCGCACTCTGGGCATGTTTGTTGTGATGGTTGTTTTCCGGTCTGATACCTGCTTACCATCTTGTTTTTCTCTTTGCTGTTTTTGTTGGTTGGTTGGTTGGGTTTTTGGTTTTTGGTTTTTGGTTTTTGGTTTTTGGTTTTTGGTTTTTGGAGACATGGTCTCAATGTTCAGCCCAGGCTGGCGTCAAACTCACAGAGATCCTCCTGCCTCTTCTTCTGCAGCACTGCCTCAAAGGTATGGGCCACCTCGATGACCCTAGGCTGTGTTTTTTTAGACAGAGTCTCACTCTGTAACCCAGAGTGGCCCACAATTCACTACCCTCTTGCCTCAGACTCCCCAGTTCTGGGATTATGGCTGTGTACCACCACGTCTGATTTTTGTGTGTCGGGGCAATACATGTGTACAGTGCCTTTGGAGGCCTAAAGGGGGTGTAAGATACCCTGGTGGTTGTGAGCCAACATGTGGGTGCTGGGAACCGAATCAGGGTCTTGTGAGAGCAGCCTGTGCTGTAGCCAAAGACCCAACGCTCCAATACCCACCTTAATTTTTTTTTTTTTTTTGAGACAGGGTCTCTCACACATAAGGATGGGGCAGGAAGATAGCGAAGTTCAGGGAGTGAGGAGCTTACACTGGTGCAGAGCTGGAGGCTGGGTGGAAGTCAGGCCTGAGGTGGGACCCTGAGTGCTGACTTGGGCATCTTTGCATCCTGGCCTCTTCAGCTCAGCTCGCACCCCGCCCCCGGGCACTCCGGGCCTTACATTTGTCAGAGAGAAAGAAGCTGAGAGGTTGGCAGGGAGCCCACCAGCACAGCATGGCGCAGTCAGCCAGGGCAGCTGCGAGGGCCACTTGAGAGACACTTGGGTGGGATGGAGGAAGGACCAGCACCACTGTGACCTGGCCACTGGGTCAGGGGGTGTATCCTGGGCTCATATGGCCTACATGTTTCACTGTCCCTTCTCCAATAGGGTCGGTCTGGGGTTCTAGCAGCCGGCCTTGTCCTCCCAGCCGGCTTTGGAGAAGATGCCAGAACAGAGCAATGACTACCGTGTGGTCGTGTTCGGCGCAGGCGGTGTGGGCAAGAGCTCGCTGGTGCTCCGCTTTGTGAAGGGGACGTTTCGTGACACCTACATCCCCACCATAGAGGACACGTACCGGCAGGTGATCAGCTGTGACAAGAGCGTGTGCACACTGCAGATCACGGACACCACCGGCAGCCACCAGTTCCCGGCCATGCAGCGGCTGTCCATCTCCAAGGGCCACGCCTTCATCCTGGTGTTCTCCGTGACCAGCAAGCAGTCCCTGGATGAGCTGAGCCCCATCTACAAGTTGATCGTGCAGATCAAGGGCAGCGTGGAGGACATCCCCATCATGCTGGTAGGGAACAAGTGTGACGAGACGCAGCGGGAGGTGCACACCCGCGAGGCGCAGGCCGTGGCACAGGAGTGGAAGTGCGCCTTCATGGAGACGTCGGCAAAGATGAACTACAACGTAAAGGAGCTGTTCCAGGAGCTGCTGACGCTCGAGACGCGCCGCAGCGTCAGCCTCAGCGTGGACGGCAAACGCTCCAGCAAGCAGAAGAGGGCCGACCGCATCAAGGGCAAGTGCGCGCTCATGTGAGCCCGCCAGAGCCAGCTTGGGTCTCCCGGGCTCCTCCTCCCCTCCCTCCTCTCTCCTCTTAGTATTCCTCTCCCCCTACTCTCTCTGCTCTATCCTTCTTTGCTCCTGCTCCTTCTCCCTCTCCTTCCTTCCTTTGCCTTGCCCCTCCCTCCTCCTCCCTCCATTTCTCTTCCGTCTTCCCATCCCCACCAGCCTACAGTCGGGTTGGGCTCCATCCCCGCCCTTCACACCTCCATAGCTTCATCCTTTGCAGACCTCTCCCTCTATATCTCTCTGCCCCCACCCCCATTCTATCTGTACCCCACAACCACACACTGGAGGTTTGATCCTTGTGGATCGAAAACAGGGACCCAGCTAAGGAACTGCTTGTCCCAGTCAGGACCAGAGAGGTTACCTTGCCTCTCCATCTCTGTCCCTTTCCCCAGGTGTTCCCAGCCATGCCCACTATCCCTGTCCCTCACATTCTATCACTGTGACCTCTGGGGAGTGGCCATTGACCTCATCTTCCTTCACTAATATCTTATTTCTTTCACCTGATCCTGTCCTTTCCCCATGACCTCTGACCTGTGGCCTTCCCTGGGTCCAGAACACCCCTGTCCTCTCCTGTCTGCACACCAGGGTGGATGGGCCCGAGGGCTGGGCCTCAGGCACCAGGCAATAAACACAGGGCCTGCAGCAATGCCCTGGCCACCCCAGCACCACCTCTGGAATGGCAGACACCACAGCACAAGCCCAGGACTGTCCTTCAGGGGAGGTACACGGGGACCCTGAGCCTGGACACTGCCCACCTGGACAACAGCCTTCTGCTGAGACAGAAACCTTGGCACAGTGGTGCCTTGACAGCCACCCTGACTGGGGGTTTGGGGTGCCAAGGATGGGGTGCCCAAATGAGGATCGATCGGCAAAGCCCCCGTGTGGGGCAATGGGACCAGCGTCTGCTGCCCCAGGGCTCTGACAGAACCTGAGCCCTCCTGCTGGTCACGTGTACTCCAGAGACTGTTCCCCATGTCTGCCCTGAGTTACGGAGCCCCTGCAGTATCTTCGAGACTGTCCAGGAGATTTGAGCGGCTCCTGAGCCTGTGTCCCACCCACATGAGGGTGACTTAGAATTCCGTGTTTATGTGCCTGTGTGTGTGGATGGGTGTGTGTGTCTGTCTTGGGATGGGGTGTTCTTGCACTACTCTGTGTTCTTAGTAAGACCACAGTGTAAGTGGCTGCGGGGGTGGGGTGGGGAGGGCACTTAGACATTGTGGTGTGTCTGTGTGGCTCTGTGTTTTCAGGGGTGGGTGACACAGGCCTGTCTGACGAGCACTGGGTCCTGTTCCAGGCTGTGGTGAGCTGGCTCCTGGCTCAGAAGTGACAAAGCTGCAGGACAGAGGCCTCAGTGTGAGGTCATCACCTCACAGCGGCTGCAGACCAGGCTGTAGCCTGGATGAGCTGGATCCTCTAGGTGGGGGATGTGGGGGGAGTGGGAGAGCGAGAGAGAGAGAGAGAGAGAGAGAGAGAGAGAGAGAGAG
>JADRCD010097165.1:0-24151 GCA_019843815.1 Montemys delectorum | reverse complement strand
AAAAAAAAAAAAAAAAAAAAAAAAAAAAAACTAAAACAAACGAAGCAAACCAACAAAACAAAACCAGAAAGAGGGTGAGCTGACACTCAGCAGGCAGTGTGCCTGCGTGGCCTCTAACTCTTGCACCTCATCTCACAAGCACTTACGTACCCAAGTAAACAGTGTGCATGTTCACAGGGTAGAGGCCACAAGGCAACCTCAGCTATCTTTTAGGTTCTGTCCAGCTTGTCTTACAGCCTGGGCCAGACTCATCAGCCAGTGAGCCTTGGGAATCCTCCTGTCTCTGTGAGCACTGGGATTGCAGCTGGCACCCCAACCTGGCCTTTACTGTGGGTGCTGGGCACAGCACTCAGGCCTTCATACTGCTGCCTCCTCTGCTTGCCCCATTATCTTCTCGGAACAGCAACTGGTGAGTGATTTTGGAGGGATCTAGGAGGCTGAAATCTCCAGCTCCCTGCGAAAGGGGTGACTGGGCAGATGACAACGTCTGAACGCTAGAGAGGACAGCTTCCCAAGGGGTAACACAGAGTCTGCTGTCTAAGGCGGAGTACCCATCTACAAACGCCCTGAGGAGACCGAGCTTGTTTACCTGGACTAGACGGCAAGCCAAGCCATACCCACCCTACCCTAGAGGTGCGCTACTACTGCCTTGGTCTGAGGACACTCAGAAGAGGTTAAAGGTCTTCCTGACAGAGAGTCTAGGCCACCAAGGAAGGCAATAGAAGTGAGCCACTCTGAGCCCCTCAGAAAACGGAGTGCTATAGCAGTGGTGTGGGGGATGGCTCCAAGGGCCTCTGCAATGTTGGGCAAGCATGCTACCACTGATCTATGTGCCCAACCCTCTTCTTACAGAGACGAAACAAATACCTACTATTTTTTACAGAAAAGCTCTCATGCATCCCAAGATGGCCTCAAAACTTAGGATCCTTCTGCCGCTGCCACTCCCAGCCTTGGGAGGTATTTGGGATAAAATATTTGGGTTTTGTGCGTGCAAGGCAAGCAAACTACCAAATTCGTAGTTCTTGGAGCCTGCTTCATACTTTGAAACAGGCTTGCTAAGTTGCCCTGGTTTGCCTCACAATTCCCCCTCCCCGCCCTTTAGTTCCGTCTGGTCTAGGACACCCTCTAGCTAGCCCTGAACTCTACTATTCAGGTTAGTTTTGAGCTCCTCTATAGCCCAGGTTGGCCTTGAACTCACATTTGACTTATCTTTATCAACAGAAAAAAAATCCTTTCCTTCCATCTCGTATCTTCCCCTAGCTTAGTTCTAGCAAAGAATTAGAAACCCTTTTTTTCCCGTTTTTTTTTTTTTTTTCTCCCTGGGCTACCTACATCCTCCGGCTGTCTATGAACTCTGAAGGTTTCTTAGGTTTCACCCCCCCCCGCCCCCACATGGTCACTGTGTCTTCCCGGAAAAAAAGAAAAAAACCAAAAACCACCTGTTCTGCCTCGGGGGCCGAAAATGGACTTGGGATCGAATCCTGCCACAAGCTCACCCCGCTCGGTGACCTTGGCCGAACCTCCTCCATCCCCTTTGGGGTTGGGACTAAGCAGTACAGGGAAGGCGAGGTCGCGGTATTGCTTCCTGCGGGGCGCGCCGCTGCGGCGTCGGGATTCGAACCCTCCCCGCCGGCGCCCGCGGAGCCCTAGGCCGGCCCCGGGCCGCGCCGCGCCGCGCCGCGCCGGGCCCGGCGGTGGGTGTCGCCATGGCGACCGCGAGGCCCCGCGAACCTCACCTTCTTCAGCCGCTCCATCAGCACGCTCTTGTTGCCGCTCGAGTCGAGGTTTCGCTTCCGCAGCTCCGCCCGCAGGTCGATCACCCGCAGGTCGCTGAGCCGCCGCGTCCCGGTCTCTGACGCCGCGGAGCTCAGGGCCGCCGCGCTCGCCGCACCCGCGTCTCCTAAACCCGACAGAGTCTCCGCCATTCCAGGGACCCTGGTTCCGTCGCCCACTTCGCACAGAACCGGGTCAGTGGGTTTGCGCGGGTGTGTTTTTGGATTTGTTATTATTTTTTTTTGAATCTCGGCCCTCTTACCACAAAATGGCGCCGCCTGAGAGGGAACCGCTTCAGCCTCCCCCGAGGCGCACCTCGACACTGCGCAGGCGCCGCCGGCGCGAGACGGACGCTCCCAGACGCCTCTACACCAGCGCCGTGAGCGCGGCGGCGGCGAAGACGCAGGCGCGCCCCGCCGGCCGGCCCTGGGCCGCGGGCCACGACGCATGCGTGCTAGAGCCCACGCGCCTGCGCACTGAGGTGAGAGCGCTCGGCCGGCGTCGGAGCTCCGGCTGGAGAGCGGTGGCGTGCGCAGCCGGGAAGCTGAGAGCGAGCGAGCGAGCGAGAGAGAGGCGAGCCGGGTCTGTGCGCTCAGGCTCCTTCAAGGCGGTGCGCGTGCGCATAAAAAAGGGGGGGGGGGGGCGACGGGGCTCGCGACCGGTTGCGCATGTGCAGTTGCACCAGCGGCGCTAAAGGCTTTGGCGTGCGTCCTAGGAGGTGCGTCAGAGCTGTGCGCCTGCGCGGCCGCAAAGGGCGGCGGGAGGAAGCGAGTGCGTTTTCCTCTTAAGCGGCGCCATTTTGTACTCGGAGCCGCCACTACCGGCGCCAGCGAGTGTCGGAGGTTCCGGAGCGAGTTGGCAAGTCGCGGAAGCGAGGATGGCAGAACCTGTGACCGGGTCGGGCGACCCC
Organism: Montemys delectorum; assembly: GCA_019843815.1. Taxonomy (NCBI): domain Eukaryota; kingdom Metazoa; phylum Chordata; class Mammalia; order Rodentia; family Muridae; genus Montemys; species Montemys delectorum. Next base: position 21,468 of record JADRCD010097165.1, on the reverse strand, counting down.
GCCTTCGGCCCGGTCGCCTCGGAGGCTGGGACGCGGCGGCTCAGCGACCTGCGGGTGATCGACCTGAGGGCGGAGCTGAAGAAGCGGAACCTGGATACGGGAGGCAACAAGAGCGTGCTGATGGAGCGGCTGAAGAAGGTGAGGGGAGCCGGTCGGCGCCGGGGTCTCGCCCCCTAGCCTCCCCCTCGGTCTGCGCCCAGGCTGTGTGGCCTCGGCCAGCCGCCGCCCCTCCGCCCGGGTAATAGGCTGCACCTCGGCACGTCTCCATGACCTTGCGTCTGCAGCTGTCTTTTCTGCCACCTCAGTTTACTCTTCTGGAGAATTTGTCAGTCAACCCCGTGGTTGGCTCTGCCCAGTGCCTCCGCGCAGACCACCTCGCTCCCAGTTCTGGTCCCCTGGCGCTTCCCTGGCCTGGAGCCTAGTTGTCATCTTGAGTCAGCGTGAGATGTCACTTCCGTGCCCCTAGACAAGAAGTCTTGTCTAGTGTAGTTGAGCACTTGACACAAACCTGCCTGTGTGGAACACGGCCCTTGAGGGTTAGCGACTTCTGATTGGCTGCGAGTGGAAGGCGCCAGGAGCCTTGGAGTGAAAATTTGCTAGTGCGTTCTTCCTCAGCCTATGTTGGTTTTCCTCATCAAAAATCAGCGCCCCCCTCCCACACACAGCCCAGTGTGGCCTCAGTCTAGCCTTGACCTCTTCATCTCCTGCCACCGTTTCACCTCCAAAATGCTGGAATTAAAGGTTTGCTTCGTTGTGGGAGGCCTTTTGAGCCCCATCATCCCTGTGTTTCATGAACGTGCACACAAGATGAGCAGTCACCAACCCTGATTTGGGGGTAATACTTGGATTTTATGTTATTTTCTGTCTGTGCTGGGGATTATATGTAGGGCCACGGGCTGCCAGGTAGTGTGTGACCACACCTACTGACTATGATTCTGCAGCCCAAGCTTTCAGCCTCCCTTTCTCTGGGTTTTGGGCCTTGAGCAGGAAAAGGGAGCTGGCTGCTAGATGTGGTCTGAAGCCAGATTGTGAACACTTGCAACTGCAAGGTTGCTACTTAAAAAACAACAATTTGTGCCAACCCCTCCTAAAAGATAACTTTACTTAAAAACCCACACTCTTCCCTATCAGGCATTTAAGGAGGAAGGACAAGAACCTGAGGAGGTTGGAATCAACTGGGGAGCTTCGAGCAAGAGGGCTGTAAAGAGAAACACCAAAGGTACTTGGTTGTGCTTGATGGTGGGCCTGGGAATGGGTGTCAAGACCAGTAGGCTCTGCATATGGTAATATGCATACTTACGTGTGCATCTGTGTGGGACAGCCTTAGGGGTCACCTCGTGCCCACCTTAGGTTTTGTTTTTGTCTTAAGGTTTAGTGTGTGTGTGTGTGTGTGTGTGTGTGTGTGTTTGTCTGCATGTGAATGCACATGTGTTTTGGTACCCACAGAGGTCAGAAGCAGGTCTTGGATCCCTTAGAACTGGAGTCAGGAATGGTTACCAGTCTCCATGTTATTTCTGTATGACAGCAGCCAGTACCCTTTCTTAGCTGCTGACCAGGTCCTTCGACTTCAAACCCCAGCACTAGGATTACAAGTGCCCTCATGCCCAGCTCTTCACATGTGCTGGGATTGAACCCAGGCCCCTAAACTCGCTCGTACAGGAAATGTACCCATTGCCCCAAAGTCAGGTTTCCAGTGGCTTTGAGGACAGAGAATGGCCAATTCCAGGTTGGCCTAGCTACATGAGACTCTTAAAGGCCAGATATGGTGGTGCATGCCTTTAATCCCAGCACTTGGGAGACAGAAGCAGTCGGATCTCTAAGTTTGAGACCAACCTGGTCTACAAAGTGAGTTCTAGGACAGTCGGGGCTATACAGAGAAAACCTGTCTTGGGAAAAAAAGAAAAAAACAACAACAAAAAAAAACCCAAACTTGCCACGCACACTCGTCTATGCCAGTCACGTCTGCAGTATCGGGCTTAAAAACCTGATCAAGGGCAAGAGGCAATAAGGACCCAAAAGGAAATCTGTGCCTCCTGGCTATTCAAGGTAATCGCTGGCATCTCCTAACTCAGACATATCCCAGATCAGTCTTTCCAATTGTCAACACGCCCTCATATTTAGGCATAAAGGTACCCCAAGAAATAATTCGTTAATGGCTAAGATTGGGCATTGTTTCCTGGCCAGCACGATGTTTCCAATATATCCTAATTCAATTCCAAGCTATCCTTAGCTTGGAACTTCTCGAAAGGAATCTGCCTGTCAGACAGGTTTTGCCCTCAGAGTAGCAACAAAGGTCAAACACATACCTTAGGGCAGCCCCACAATAGTCAGAACTGTTTTACATACTAGAAACTCAAGGACATTAGCTACAACTGTTAGGTCGGAACTTCCAGGTGCTCCCCTCCAGCGAGACCCAGAGAATTAACAGGAAATGCCAGATCGGACTATCCTAGTCTTGCCTCCAGCAGAAGCAGAGAATTAGTATAGGAATACCAAAATAGCCCCAGCAGGGAGGGCTCAACTGCTCTTCTTCCTGCTTCACACCTGGATACCTACCTACCGACCTTGTGTAGCGGTCACTTGCCTACGTGACTTCAGTCCTGCACTCTGATCCTTTTGACCCCCACCCATCTACGTGACTCTTGTCATTTGCCCTGTTTCCTGTATACCATATAAGCCTGGTTTTCACTTCGTGCTCTCTCTTGGATTCTCTCTTGGACTTCTTGAACAGAGACTCGAAATAGAACTTAGGCGGCAGTTCCCCCGGGCCCAGGGATGCAGTGTCTATCCAGAGGAGATGGCTGCTGCTTTAAATTCAGTGTGTTTCAGGTGGCCTTAAATGCACCTTAATTACTAAGCCGCCAGATTTATCATTTCTCTTTTGCAATGACTATAAAAGTCTGATGCCATTTTTAAGAAATACATTCAGATCCTATACTTCATGTGTCGTCTCTGCCATCATTTCTTCGCCTAAACCTCGTCGACCTGACTAGGACCCCGTTTCTCCCGAGGGTTGAGGGAGGCCCAGATCGGCCGGCCTGCGGCACAAACCAATAATTGAGGGCTAGTGAAAATAAAAAAGGCTCGACTACAAAAGACTGCTGCTGAGTCTGAGAGTTTTTTGATCCTTGAGACCAGCATGGTGGGAAGAAACAACTGGCTCCCAAAAGTTGACCTCTGACCTCCACGTGCACATTGAGGCACACACATATCTACCTGTGCTCACAGGACCACCATAATGTAATTTTTAAAAAAGCACTAGCCTGGAGGCCTAGTAAGCCCTGGCAAACACTTACCTGACTTGACTCAAGCATATCAGATCATTGTCAGATGAGCCTGGGCGAGGTCTGGCATGGTCGAGAGGGTACCTCCTTGGGCAGAGCTGTGCCTGTCAACCTCTGGAGGTGCTCAAGAATGTAGTGTTTGGTGTGATGCACTGGCCCATGGCTTCCAGGCCAGTCAGAGGCTCTGTGATGATAGGAGTGAGGTTTTAGCCCACGCGGCACTAAGTTAGTGGTCCTCTGAGCAGCGCTTTCTGGCACAGTGGGAAGAAGTTCCAGAAAAGTCATAGTCATTCCCTCTCACAAGTGAGGTTCAAACAAGAGGTTTGGGATGGGCAAGTATTTGCCCAGTGTGCAGAAAGCCCTGCATTTGTTCCAGAGCCTCTCATACAGGTGAGATCACTGCACACAGAATGGTTCTGACCTGCAATTCTTGTTGAATTGGCTAATGAATGTGTCCCTTGTGCTGGTGTCCAACAACTATTGGCATGTCCTTTCTATGTCCCATGAAGGTATTGCACCCACCACAGAGGGCCTGGGCATCAGAGTCCCACTCCGGCTGAACTGCTCCGAGCACCGTAGGAGTTATCTGGCTCTGAGAACTTAACCGGGGCCACCAGGCACTGTCTAGCCATCAAGCTATGGTCTTGGCCGGGATTTGGATTGTTAGTCAAAGTCTTAAGGATTATTAGAAGTTGAGGTTTCTTTCTGTGTCTATGTGGATTGGTGTGCACGTATAGGAGGTACAAGGTCAACAGTGGGGTGACCTCAGTTGTTATCCATGTTATTTCATGGGATAGTCTCACTGGCCTGGAGCCTGCTGATTCAGCCTGGCTGGTTGACCATCAACTCTAAGGATCCTCCTGTCTCCACCTCCCTAGCATTCCTCAGATGATGTCTACCCAAGCTAGTTTTGTGGGTTTTTCGTTTTATTTTGTGTGTGTGTGTGTGTGTGTGTGTGTGTACCCAAGAGGGCATGTACACACAATAACAGAGACCAGAGTGGACTATCTAGGAGCTATTTCTTTCCACCATGTGTGCTCCGGGAATCAGATTCAGGTCGTTGGGCCTGGCGACAACTGTTTCACCAACTGAACCATGTCGCACACCCCACACCCCCGCTTTTGTTTTAACATTTTATAAGTGTGGTGGCCCACATGAGGTATAAGAGGACAGCTTTATACAGTTGATTCTGTGGGTTGAACTGGGCATTTGATTCCAAAGGGAGAGTTGGTAATGTTGGAGATGGCATGCCAGTGGGCAGCTGGGTCAGGAAGCTGGTTGGTCACATTTCCATCCATGCATGCACAGGAAGCTGAGAGAACAGAAGTGAGTGAGTGAGGCTCTCAGAGCCTCTCACAGTGACAGACTTCCTTTAGCAACTCTTCCAAACCCAGCACTTCTCAATCTGTGGTCACAACCCTTTCCCAGGGGTTACCTAAGACCTAGGACCATTGGAGAACATAATTTACAATTCATAACAGTACCAAAACTACAGCTACAAACTAGCAATGAAAATAATTTTTTGGTTTGGGGGTCACTACAACATGAACTATATTAAAGGGTCACAGTAGTTTGAAGGTTGAGGACCACCATCCCCAAACAGCGAAGTGAGCTGGACACAAAGTGTTGAGATACCTGGCGTTTGTCGTTCAGATCTCACTTGACAAGGTCTTTTATCCCCTGGCCTGCGGCTGCTGATTCAGCTCAACTGTTCAGCCAGAAAATGCACCTCCCCAGCTTTGGGATGACAGTGCAGATATCACCAAACCCAGCATTTACATGGGTGCTGGGACTGAGGTCAGAGTTCATGTTAGCCACTGAGCAATCTCCCCAGACAACTGTTCTTTTAGCAGATGATGCTCTGGTTTTGTTTGTGGTTTTAGGACTTTCCCAGTATTCAGTGTTTGGAAGTTGTCTGATGTGTTGGCTGTTGAAACCAATAAAACAGATGGACAGAGGCCTCCGGATTTGAAACCCACTGTGTTTACACCGTGGTAGTGTTGAAGTCTTGTTTGATGCCAGGGTTGAAGGGCTGAGGAAATGATGCATCCCGGGCATTGCATGGTAATCATCCATCAGTAATGATGGCAACTACAAGAGGCTTCAGGTTTTACTGGCATGCACGCACGCACGCACACCTGAAAGTCAAGGATGCTGCTCCCTCCTCCCAGGACTCAAGCTCTGAGTAACCCTCAAGAGCTGCCTTCAATCTTCCTTGGTATAGTACAAACCCCTACAGAGTTTGTTTTCTTTCATAAAACCCTTGGTGGTGTTCAGTGTACTACAGATTTGCCCACAAAACAGTTGTGTAGCTGAAGAGGCTCCATCAGCAGAGCTTTTGCCACAGAAACATGAGGGTGGGACTGAGCTCAGATCCCCAGTGACCATGGGAAACCAGGTGTGCATCCATAACCACAGTGGTGGGGAGGTGGGCACAGGAGGGTCCCTGGGGCTTGGTGGTCGACTAGCCAGGCTGAGTCATTTGGCTCCAGGCCAACTGATGAGGTACATGTGAGACTGTACTAGGAAATAATGTGGGTAATAACCGAAGACCCACAACTGTTGACCTCAGAACACCCCATGCAGCTGTGCATGTACCACACAAGACCAGTGCTGGGTTGCAGAGTAAGCATGCAGGCAGGGACCAGAATGCAAGTAGACCCTGTCAACAGTCCAGTGTATCCGCAGACAGCACTGCAAGGTGTCCCACAGGCTTGCATAGCCAAGCCCAACTAGCAGTGATGTTTCCATTCTCCAGTGTTTGTTGCCTGGTTGTGGCAGAGACAATCATCTCCAGGCCAGCCTAGCTTTTTTTTTTTTCCCTTCTGTTTTCTTGAGGTGTTTAGTTTGGAACAAATTTGAGATCTCTTAAAGCTATTTTATGCAAAGTCTGAGCACTGTGCTAGGGTGATTGAAGCCTTGGCTTAGACACCCACCAAGACAGGGTCCCTGCAATATGGGCAAGTAGCTAACAACATGGAATTGTGTTGTCTCCTGTCAATGAATTGAGGCTGGCTCTGGTCTCTAATCCAACTGACACTATTCTGTAACTAGGATCCAAGATGGAGGAGGAGGGCAGCGAGGACAACGGCCTGGAGGAAGATTCCAGAGATGGGCAGGTGTGTTGGGCCTGGGGACGGCACACCTTCCCATGCCTCAGGGTCTTGGTGACTGACACCCTCACTCCCCTCACAGGATGGGGTTGTGATTCTTCAGAGTTCACAAGACAGGGACACCATGGATACAGGTGTGCCAGATAGGACGGAGGCTGAGGACCTCAGTGTGCCCTGCCTGGGGAAGGCCGACACTGTCAACCAGATTCTTCATGCCTTCGATGACAGTAAAGAGTACGTGGCCGTGCAGCTGGGACAGCTTCCAGCTCAGCTCCTGAAGCATGCTGTAGGTAACTTGCAGCCACGTGTGCGCCAGCGGCCCCAGGGGCTCAGCATCACGGCTACCCATGCCCTGGTAGAACCAGACCCCAAGTTCAATCCCTGGTAGGGATTGTGGGCCAGTGGCCACTGCTGCAGCATAGTGCAGGGAGTGCTGTGGACTCACAAGGAGACGGGTGTGTGGGTGGCATGAATGAGCACCTGGTGGTGCTGTTGTCTGCTTTATAGACCTGAGGCCAACCCAAGTCTGTCCCAGGCCTGTGCAGGTTGGCTTTGCATGATGCTCACAGCTAGTTGATTCCATGTGGTATTGTGGTTTTGTTCTTGAGGGTCTTGCTGAGGTCAGGGAATATAGCAACATCCAGTGGGTCTTAGATAAACTGGAGGACCTCTGCTCAGCACAGTCTGAGTATGTGGCCCCGTGGAGGCTCTCTGGGAAGCAGGAATTATCATGGATCCCAAGGTGAAAGGAGAGCAGCAACTCCAAGTGGTTCCTCCCACCCCTACCCCCACCCCAGAGCATGAACTCGGCAATAAGTAAGGGTTAGTCTAAGGTAGGAGAGCTGGGATAGCACCTGTTGGGGTGTGAGTCTCCTGTACTGAGAAATGGCCAAGGAAAGTCAGTGTCCTCACTCAACCAGCACACACCTGAGAACTGCTGTGAGCCTCAGCCTGGAGGGAAGGGTGACTGCTCTCCATCCTCAGCTGAGCTGACAGTGATGGGCACTGTTGAGCAGTGGACATGGGTTGTATAGGAAGCTGTGAGGTACAGGCTGAGAAGTGTCCACAGCTCTGGCCTCCATGAAGTCATGTTCTGATTTATTTGCCAGGTGAATGAGGATGTCTTCAAGAACACTCTGGAAGCTTCCATGTCAGACCTTAAAGTAACTCTGGTGAGTGGAGTCTCCCTGTGGTTCTTGCAGTGTAGGAGACACTGATGTTCCAGACGAGGCTGTGTGTGTAGAGCACAGGGACAGGGGCTGTTTACCCTGTGGCAGCTGCCTGAGGGACAGTTAGGAGAGCAGATGTGCCTTGGCTCACAGTTTCAGGGACTTTAGTCCAAAGTCAGGTGACTTGCTATATGGCTAAGAGGAGGCAGACTATCATGGCAGTGGGAGACTGTACCACAGGAAGCTGCTCCCCCTCATGGTGGCCAGGGAGCAGAGAGAGGAAAAGACAACAGAGGCCTCTCCTTCCCCAGCCAGTATCTTCCTGTTGTATGTTCACATCTACCAAAAGAAGAAACCATTCATGGGACCAGAGCCCTGTAGTCCAGTCAACTCCAACCTTACAGAGTGGGAGATAGTAATGGAGGCTGGCACATGGGTTGTGGAAGTACTGTGAGGTGGGGCTATGATCAGGGCCAAAGGGCCAGGCAGCTGCTTTCTTTAAGTGCCTGGAAGGTTCCCAGAGAAATCCAGGCTTAGAGTTAGAGTAGCTGTGTTCAGGGATGAACTTAGTGTGGTGGTAGTCCTGAAGCAATAAGGGTACAGCTCCTGGTGTGCAGAGATGCTGTGCTCGGGATTATGAGGTCCTAGGCCTATGCAGAGAAGGCAGCCACTAAGCAGGCGGGCTTCCTTAAGTCCCAAGCTCACTGGGGGGAGTGACCACTGCCTTATCTCTCTTATTTTTGTCATTGGCTACTTCATAGAATAGGGTTCAATTTCAGGCCCAGAGGGGTACTTCAGCCTGGTGTACAAGAGCACTCTTTCAAGGTGTGGCTGTCCACTGAGAACCCTCTGAGTGGATGAGGCCTTGGTGACAGATGTGTGCATGGGATCTGTGGCTGTGTTATTTAGAGTGATGTGTACCCTTCTATTCTCTCTCCAACAGGCTGATGAAGAAGCCCCCTTGGAACCAGGTACTGCTGAGACAGGCACAACAGTGTGGCTTGGCGCCCCTGCTGCTCGCACTTAAGTCCTGTCTGTTCTCAGCTGTGTTATGGTTTCATAAGTCACCCCAGTGGTGGACCATCCCAATCGCACAGGATCAGAGATTGGAAACCCACTGTATCACCAGATCTGTGCGTGTGCTGTGGCAGCCCAAGGCAGTCTTAGAGGCAGATGCACCGCTTGCATCAGGCCGTGCAGAGTGGCTATAAGTGGCCACAAGGTGAGGCAGCGAGTCCACACACGAGACAGATCTTGTGATACCTTACTAAGCCAAAGTCATGGGGTTGAGGCAGTTAAGGCAGGCTGAGGCTGTGGTAGGGGACTTACCCCAGAAGCCACCAATGCCAGAAGATAAGTGGGTCTCTCTGTCAAGATGTTCATCCTCAGCCCCTATGGACTGCCGTGTTCCCAAAGGTGAAGAGCGGTTCCAGTAGCCTTGGACTGTGGTGCTGACCGCGATCCATCAAACTGAGAGCAGCAAGCTACTCAGTAAATGGTGACTGCCATGGCTTCAGCTCTGAGGACATTGGGAAGGAAGTCAGAAGACACAGGCATGATGGAAACCCTGAAGAGAGCTGTGGAAGCTGCGCTGTGGTTGTAGGGTAGAAATATGGGGGGCCCCACCTCTGCCATTAGCGCAGGCTGGGGGTGCCATGGCCGTGGGCGCAGGCAGGGTGCAGGCGCTGTGTAGCGGGTTTTCCAATCTCTGTGTAGCCAGCAGTTCTGTCGGTGTGAGCAGGGCCGCAGCGCCCGAGCCGCAGTTGTGATTGCTTTATTTCCCTGGTGATTAAACCTTGTGCCATTCTATTCCTGTTAAATCCGTAGAAAATGAGAAAATACTCGACATTTTGGGGGAAACTTGTAAATCTGAGCCAGTAAAAGAAGAAGGTTCGGAGCTGGAGCAGCCCTTTGTCCAGGCCACGAGTAGCGTGGGGCCAGACAGGAAGCTGGCGGAGGAAGAGGACCTATTTGAGAGTTGCGGCCACCCGGAAGAGGAAGAGGAAGAAGAGCAGGAAGAGGAGCAGGAGGAGGAGGGAGATTTAGCTTTGGCCAGCAGCAGCAAGTCTGAGTCTCCAAGCACTCAGTGTCAGTGGAGCGAGGCAGACGCCCTGTTAGCAGTAGTGAAAAGGGAGCCGGCAGATGCGCCGGGTGGAGGTGGAGGTACTCGGCACAGGCGGAAGCGCAAGCGAAGGCGGAAGCATCAGGCACAGGCAGAAACCCTGGGCACAGGTGGAGGTGCCGGGATGGATCGCGAGCCTGTAGGGCTAGAGGAGCCAGTTGAACAGAGTAGCACGGCTGCCCAGCTCCCGGAGGCCACCAGCCAGGAGCTGGTGCGAGCGCCCACGGCAGCCCTGAGCCCTGAGCCCCAAGATAGCAAAGACGACGTGAAGAAGTTTGCTTTTGACGCTTGTAATGACGTCCCTGCGGCTCCTAAAGAGTCCTCAGCCAGTGAGGGCGCTGATCAGAAAATGAGGTTTGTTGATTCTCAGTCCTAGACCAGACGCTATCTCCTTTCATTGTCACTAGGACACATATGAGCTGTTAGAGCCTTCAGTCGGCAGCCACGCTGCCCAAGCTAGCTCCTTCAGGCAGCTCAGTGTCTCTGCATATATTTAATGGGTGATTGGGTTTCCCTTACTCAACCTCCCATGGTTGGGTTCTTAAATTGATGACTGGTATCGCCAGCTAAGCTGAATTGTTCTATTTGACATATGTGGTCAGATTTTTCAACATAAACTCACAAAAGGTGTCTGTCAATTTAATGTGAGCCTAATTCCCTGGTAGGTATTCAGCTTGAGCCTATTTCTATTGTAAAATTCGTTCACTTTAGCTTTTCTGTGTTGCAGTAACATTCATTTTTGTCTCTAGCTCTGTTAAGGAAGAACAAGATATAAAGCCAGTCATTAAAGATGAGAAAGGTAAGCCTCCCTTGTCCTGTTGCCGTGTGATGACCCAGGGAAGGGAAGGGAATGGCTCCAGGATGCCACATGTGCCAATTGTCCATGTGCATGGATAGCACTTTCCTGAACCACTATCAAGATTCTGAGTGTGTGTGTGTGTGTGTGTGTGTGTGTGTTGTACATCATGAGTAGTACATCTAGACAGGAACACCTGCTCTCTTAAGTGACAAGGAGGCACCTACAAGACCCCTTGAGCCATCTTTCCAAGGCTTCTCTGCCATGGGGGTATTGCTCTGATTATTTGTGGAGTGAGGAGCCTGGTGACCTGATGTAAAGTGCCTGCAGTATGAGCCCAGAGACTCTTGATTTATCCCCGTGCCACGTAGAAAGCTAAACAGATGTGCGTCTCTGTAACTGCAGTGCTGGGGAGGTGGTGCAGGAGGAGCAGTGAGCTTCACTACCCCACCAGTCCAGACAACTGTGAGCTGCAGATTCCCTGTGCTGTGTCTCAGAAAATAAGGTAGAAAATTATTTGAGGAAGACCCTTGGCCTTCACACTCATGCATAGGTATGGCAAGGGAATCTTGTAGTTTATGCCCCGTGTGGGTAGGTCCTGCCACAATGGCGCTGATAACCTCCTCTCTCCAGGCCGTGCCAGCTGTAGCTCAGGAAGGAACCTGTGGGTCAGTGGGCTGTCCTCCAGCACCCGTGCTGCTGACCTCAAGAGCCTCTTCAGCAAGCATGGGAAGGTAGGGCACCCTGCATCTGCCTGCTAGCAAGGTGGGCTTGCCAAAACACCTAGCTTCTTAGCTTTTAGTCTCCATTGCCTCAGATGTTTATATTCTATGTTCAAGCTGAAGACGGAACCTGGGACTTAATGCATGCTTGTAAAGCGCTCTGTCACTGACTAGACCCACCCTCTTAGTTTGCACTTGAGGAAGACTCACGTTTGTAGCACTTGGAGGCCTGGAACTCACTGTGTAGACCAGGCTGGTCTCAGACTTGGACCACCCCTCTGAGCTCCCCTGCCCTGTCATACTGAGTTTTCATAGTTGAACTGCCTCCTTCCACATGTGGGGCAGCTCTGGTGACAGGTTTGTGCTACTACTTGAGGCCTGGGAGCAGAGCTAAGTTTATAGAGTACTCCCCTTTGGCTGTCAGGACATCCTGGAGTTCATACCCAGTACCACATAAAGTAGATGTCAGCATTCCTGGGGTGGAGACATGAGAGTCAGACTCATCCTGGGCAACATTCGAGAGTAGATTCATGCTATCTTGGCTCTTCTCAGGACCATGTGAGAACAGTTCCCTCTGAAAGGTCCTTTTGAGTCTAAAGCCCACACAACATTATTGTGTGCCAATAATCAAGCTGTTGGCCTCCGTATCCTTCAGCCTGGAAACTTGAAACTTGAGCAGGAGACTGGGTCCAACTTTTCAAGTGGATACACTTCAGAGTTTCCCCTCAGGCACTTGGGGACAGAAGAGACTATCCTGCAGTACATGAGTCTGACCAATGAGACACACAGTACTCTGGGCAAATGCCTGGGAATGGGTGTGATCCCTGCAGAAGTCTTCATTATCCCTGAGAGCAGGCCTAGGCACCTGCCCCGCCCTCAAGAGTTGTCATGCCCACTGCAGGTGGTGTGATAAGACAGGCTCTAGACCACAGTCTTTGGTTGTTTGGTGCTGCTATCATCCATGTACTGTGGTATGTACAGAGGCGCCTATGCCCTGAGAGCCAGTGACTGTATGTGTGTCTGCATAAGTCTCAAGCATGTTCATAAGCCAGGTTTCACAAACAGTGGTCAATGGTCAAGGGTGTTCCCAAGGCTCAGACTAGGGGTGCAGCAGGCCAGTATGTATCTAGACACACAGCCGTACCTCCAGTGTATGAGAAAATGCAGAGGCTCTGAATTGGATGGTGGTGCCCTGACTTAAGTGTTGTGTGCCAGGACACGTGCTTCTTTGTGTTAGGTATTTGGTGCCTGGGGCTCTGGAGGGCAACATGCCATTCTTCTCTGTGACTTGGATCCCAGGGCACTATGCCCCCAGGCCCCATCTGTCTGTCTGAATTCCAAACCTTTTGGTACAACTGTTCTTCTGGCTGTTTGACTCTCTGGATGCTGTTGAGCACATGGGTATATCTGCAAGGGATGTTCTGTGTGCTAGAGTGCAGTCTCGGGTTCCAGAGCACAGGGTGATGCCAGTTCCTGCTTGGCCACGTTCACTTCAGCAGTTAGGCTTGGCACTAAAGGTTCAGGTCTGCAGTCCTGCCCACAGGCGGCCTCCTCCCTTGTGCTTCCTGACTGAGGAGGTCAGCCTTGCTCCAGTGGACAGACACTCTGTCTAGCTGCGCTTGGTTTTTGTCCTTTTCAACTACCCCACTGCCTTTTTCTCCCAACATTTTTAGTTCATTCTCCCTCCCTGTCTTGGAATGTTTTCAGACAAAAACACATTGGGTTTTCTGGGCTCTGCTTTTCCTGCTCCTGTCTTTACGGACTCACATTGTGGACCCTCTTGGAACTCTGCAAATAATTGTTTTTATGGGATTGAGGCAGGTGCTAATTCTGTGACCTCAGGCTGGCACCATCTTCCCAGCCCTTCTTACCTCCCCAGCCCTGCTTGGTGTTCCCAGTTTTTTGTTTTATTCTGGTAGATTCTTTTGCACTTTCTCCCATGGTCTCTACTATTCAGTGCCAGTCACTGTCTTTCAGTTCAGGAGCTTTGGGAGATCCCTACACCTTCCTGACATACTGGGCTACTTCTTGGCTGAACAGATTCTAGCATCCACCAGGTTTGTCCCATATTACCTGTGGCTGGGCACAGTAAACCCCTGTCCATGTGGGCATGTGTACCAGCTGCTGGCTGTCCTGTCTGAGCTGTGAGGGTCCCCTCCTGCATAGCTCCCCATGCTTGAGTCAGAGCACTACCATCCATTTCAGAACCTCTGCATTTTCTTAGCTTGCCTGTAACCCGCCTAAGTTTCCCTCCCCTGCCCATGCCCTGGAAACTCCAGTGACAGCCCTTCCCTATGGTATAGTAGCTGCTGCCTTCAGAGGGCCTGGCACAGAAGCTGAGGTATGGCAGGGGTCAGGTGCTACTAAGCAGGCGTTTTTTGCCTATGCAGGGTCTGACTAGGCTTCATATGTATCCATGTGATGCTCTACTGGCTCTTAGTATTGTTTGTCACTGTAAGACAAACTCTGCTGTAATAGACGAAGATTCTCTAGAATCCACGGAGGGCAACTAACTAGAGCTGAGTACTGAGGATAAAAGCAGTTATGGGTGTCTGATTCTGGGTCTTCAACAAGCCCTGTGCTTTTGTGACAGAGGCCAGATGCATCCTTATACTGGTGTGTTCTTTCCCTTGGAGGTCATCGGAGCCAAGGTAGTCACTAATGCCCGCAGTCCTGGGGCTCGGTGCTATGGATTTGTAACCATGTCCACGTCAGATGAGGCCACCAAATGCATCAGCCACCTGCACAGAACTGAACTGCATGGGAGGATGATCTCTGTGGAGAAGGTGAGGTCTTTGTTGTTGTCAGCCCTGGCAATAACAGGGCTGTGTCACTCTCTTAAGTCACCACCATCCCTTTACATTCTAGGCCAAAAATGAACCCTCTGAGAAGAAGTCGTCAGACAGGGGAACTTGTGAGCAAAAGGAGAAGGTGCCAGGGCCGGACAGGCCTCATCCTGTGAAGATCAAGACGGAGAAGTACAGTGACGTGGCGGCCCTGTCCTTTGGGGACCCAGTGCCCTTGTACACCTCACTTACTAGCTGGTAGCTATGGGGCAGTGCAGTCCTTAGTCAAAGCTAGGCAGCTGGTTAGCGTTGACCTCTTGACCATGAGAACTTCCCAGACCTGGAAGGGCTTCCTGGCCTGACTTTTAACCCAAACATGCACCAGCTTTCCCAACTTGCAGCCCTGGTTGCCACAGTATGGACTTTGAGCAGATCATCTGTGCTCTCCTGACAGATACCAGGCATTCCCTTTTTTTTTTTTTTCAAATATCCCAGTATGTCATGCCTTAACAGCTTAAGAGCCCAGGGCCTCAGGATTGCTTTTGCTAAAGGACTTGGCTTATGTTTTCAGCAGAAATAGGCACGGACCTGGAGGTCTGGCGAGTGCCTTGTCATCATTGAGGAGACTTTAGCAGGAGGGCTCTGCTGTTGGGTGTCACATAGGTAGTGTCAGTGCAAGTGGGGCTGGGCTTTATACCTACTCAGCAGCTTTCTATGCAGGTCATTGGGGAACAGGCTGGCCTCAGAGTGCTCATTGTCCCTCAAGTCCCATAGTGAGAATGGCAGCAACGAGCCATATCACTGAGAGTGTCAGTGTCACTGGGATCAGGCCTCAGGCCATGAGGCTCTGGGGAAGTACCCAGCAGCTATCCCCCAAAGCATCAGTGAGGTAATGACTCACTCTAGGGGCTCCTGGCTATAGCCATGTGGCCAAGCATGGCAGGTGGCAGGCAGGCACAGCATTCAGACGCTTCTTCCAGTGCTGCCATCTTAAGGTGTGGTAACAGAAAAGTGGTTTTTTCTGCCAACGTAAGGATTAAAAGTGTTACTAAAAATCTTCCATTATATGATGCCTGGAAAATCAGGATCTCCTCTTAGGGGTCTGAATTTCATTAATAAACAAATTTTAAGAACAGACATAAATGCAAGCCTGAAGGTGTGATGTGTAGAGTTTAAAGGGAGAACAGGATCACTGGAAATCTACAGATGAGATGCGAAGAGGAGGGACAGTGGGGAAAGAATAAGGCTCCCAGAGCAGAAGGGAGTGTAAAAGGTCAGGTTAGGCTCTTGGTAGACAGCAGTGTGCTTCTGTGCCTCAAGCCAATGCAGAAGCAGATGCAACCCGCCCTACAGTACTAGCACTCCATTGGGACGGTGCTTCTGGGAAGATGGGGGGCCATTCCTAGGTAAATACTTGTGTGCTTGGTGTATAATAGTCTAGAAACTATGGGAAGTGGGTCAGGCCAGACAGAGCATGCTCTCTGGGCTGGCATCATGGGTACTCTGCCCTGCTTGTCAGTGGGCAGTTGGTGTTACTTTATTGTGAGGTAGTATCTCACCTTGTATCCTAAACTGGCACAGAACTCCATCCTGCTTTATTCTCCAAAAGCTAGAGACAGGATTACCCACTATGCTTGATTAAAATTATTTTTCTATAAAATTTTCTAAAAAAGTATAAGTGTTTTCAAGGTGGCTCAGCTGATAAGGTACTTGCCACTAAGCCTGATGGCCTGAGTTTGATTACTAGAATCTGCATGGTGGAGAAAACCAGTTGTCCTTTGTATTACATGTGAACGTTGTGGGCATACCCACACAGGAAAGCAAACTCTTTTGGCTGGGAGTGTAGCAAGCCCTGAGTTCCGACTATGGCACCGTGAAGAACCAGGTGTGATGTTCCACCCCTGTCGTCCTAGCATAGATCAGGAGGTAGAGTCCAGCCTCTGGGTTCACTGAGGAAGGAGCTGGGTTGCAGTAGCGCGCTGCCCTAATGCTGCCAGACGGGGTCAGGAGCGGTGCAGGCCACAGATCCTCCCTGTTCCTGCTCGGTGGGCTGGTGGCTTCTATGGAAACTGCTGGGAGACTGTAGCTGACTATTTTCAACAGACCTATGATCAAGAAGGAAGAAAAACTGGAAAGAAAGGAGGAGAAAGGGCCAGAAGACATTAAAAAGGAGAAGGATCAAAGTGAGCTCACTCCAGGAGCTGCCGGTCATTCTCGAGTCACCAAATTAGGTAAGCAGCATCTTGGGTGCTGGTGGAAGAGACAGAGGCTGATGGCCCCCACATGGCAAAAGGTAGGCAAGAGTTGTCACTTGGCTGGGTCAGCTGCAGACTAGGTGATGGAACTGAAGGATCTGTTCTGCAGATCAAGCCTAGCGGCCCTGGCCATCACCCCACTACTTAGAACTGTTGTCAGAGAAATTGTGGTCAAGGCCACCTTGGATAGCCTAGTGAACCCCTGTCACAGAGTCACAGCACCGGATGTACAGCAAGTTTAAAGTGGACTCTAATGTTAGGCCTCCCCACACAGGAGGAAAGGGGGCTGGCTCTACAGCAGAAGGCAGCCCTGAGCTTGGGGGTCGATCGTCATTGGGTACCGGGTTTGTGTGCAGTCCAGTTTCTCTGGGTCCCTGTTCTGTGAAAGGTATGGTAGATAAACTCTTGAGCACAGGCTGCTCTCAGGGCCAACATTTTGGCCAACCCATCTTAAGATGAAGAAAAAGCTGATAATCTTAGCCCACCTCCTGCTGGGACAGCTCCTGCTGTGTTTGTGAATTTACCTGTGCTGTGTGTGCATGTGTGTGTTTTGCCACTGAACTCTTGTTGCAGCTGGCATTCAAGTGGTTCTTGACTTCTAGGGTCTGGTTCTCAAGGCCAGTCAGTGCTGAGCCATCTGCCTGGCCCCAATTCTCATGTTTATTTCATGCTGTTTGCTCCCATGTTATAGTGGTTGATTGTATTTCCTGTTGTGGAGTTTGCCCAGGGCTCTGTTTCATCTTCCTTTGAAACCAGTGGCTACTCTTCCTAATGCTGAAGAGAGCTGTATCGTGCCATGCGACTCCTTACCAGCAGCTAGAGACACTCCTCTCAATAGCAAAAGCCAAGAGTTTAAAATAAAACTGAAATTGCTGGGCATCTTTAACCCCAGTACTCAGGAGGCAGAGGCAAGCAGATCTTCTGAGTTCAAAGCCAGCCTGGTCTATGTACGTAGTCCAGGCTAACCAGGGCTACACAGCGAAGCCCTGTCTTAAATGAAATTACAGCTTCGTGGTGTGGCGATCCTCCTCGAGTCGCCACCACTATCCACGTGCTTACAGTCTGGGCAGGCAGTGCAGCGATGCCAGCCAGCTCCTTGGGGACAAATGGGGCATACTTGCCACCCACACACTGAGGAAACGTACCCATTGCTGGGAGATACATTCATCAGGGACACACTGGTTATGGTTTGCAAGGCAGAAACAGCATTGAAAACTGAAGAGGGGGCTGGCGAGATGGTTCAGCGGGTAAGGGCACTGACTGCTCTTCTGAAGGTGCTGAGTTCAAATCCCAGCAACCACACACAACCACCCGTAATGAGATCTGACGCCCTCTTCTGGTGTGTCTGAAGTCAGCTACAGTGTACTTATGTATAATAATAAATCTTTAAAAAGAAAAACAAAAACAAAAACTGAAGAGGACAGTAGACACCACAAGGCTGAGCTCATGTGTGCCGGTGTGCTCAGGGCTGTGCTTTCCCTGCAGGAAGCAGAGGCATGGAGCGTACGGTTGTGATGGACAAGTCCAAGGGCGAGCCCGTCATCAGCGTGAAGGCCACAAGCAGGTCAAAGGACAGAGTAAGCATTGATAGTCAGGGCTGGGACAGCAGCTCCCAGCCTCATCTGGGAAGTGACCTAGCCAGCATATTCTGTCTAGCTCTACCCACTTCTAGTAGAGGGACTGAGGCATGGACAATGGGCAGCCTTCGCATTTGATGGGCCTGTCAGGCTTAGTCTAATCTGATGATGGTGTATTTGTTTCTGCTGTTGGCCTTGTGCAAAATGAACCCAAAGGGAAGTAGGGCCTTGTCCTTGACAGTATCGGGGGTGTGTGTGGGCCTGCCCATGACTCTTCATTCTGGGAGCCTCTCCCCAAAAGAGCTGGGTGTTCTGGCAGGCAGGCATAAGCCCCGGCTTGAGTGCAGCCAGTGGTAAGTGCAGGTTTGCATGGTGATGCTAGCTCTGTTCCCACCCCTGCAGGAAAAGAAAGTGAGCATTTGGCTTCTTAGAATGTTGGTTCCTATAGCTCCCAGGGCCGGCCTAGCCTCATAGTTTCCACAGTGTAGCAGAGGCCACAGTGGGAAGGCATAAGCATGGCTGTGCAGAGAGCTCACACACTGTAGAACCCTGATGGCAGGAGCCCCTCACTGTGCACACCGCAGCTTCATGCTAAAGCTGCCTGTGCGCCTGTCTCTGGTTTCCTTCTCATTTATATGTATGAGCACCACATGTGCAGCAGCATGTGGGTCCCCTGGAGCTGGGGCTAGAACTGTGAGCCACCCTCCTGGGTCCTCTGAATCTGTAGAGTTTTCTAATTGTTCTAAATTAGAAATGCTGCCATCTGGGTCTGTGAGGTTTGGACCAGCACTGACTTCCGCAAACAACCCACCATGAAAGAGGCTTCATCTTCCATAAAAACTCCCAAGAACGGACTGGATGGTGGTGGTGCACAACCCCAGCATTGGGGAGGCAGAGGCAGGCAGATCTCTGAATTTGAGGCCAGCCTGGTTTACAGAGAGTTCCAGGACAGCCAGGGCTACACAGAGGAACCCTGTCTATAAAGAAACAAAAATACCACAGGTTCAGAAGAATCTTAGTTTGAGCATGCGGTACACCCTCCCTTCTACCTGGAAGGTCTGGCTTAGCTCTGGTCTGATGTTGGATTTTTGGGCAGGGGCTCTGCTACAATCTGTATCCTAGGCTGGCCTTGAAATTATAATCCTGTTGCACTCCTCCCAACTGCTGCTGTTACTAGTGCCTGTCCCTCAAGCAGTTGTGTAAGATTTAGAATAGCCTGAATTTAGATGTCCTGTGGCACCTGTCACTATTTGGTGAATACTGAAAAGCCTAGTGCTTGGAATCTGGACCAGCTGGCTGCGAAACCCCAGAGAGACCCTGCCCACTTGGTTCTCATTGGGTTGTTCTGGTCAGCAGAGCTCCAAAAGTCAAGACCGAAAGTCAGAGGGCAGGGAGAAGAGAGACATATTGTCATTTGACAAGATCAAGGAGCAGCGGGAGAGGGAGCGCCAGAGGCAGAGGGAGCGTGAAATCCGGGAGACAGAGCGAAGAAGGTGAGCAGAGTGCTGGCGGTAACCTGCCTTGGATCCTGTCTGCTTGGAAGAAGTTCTGGTACCATCAGATAATGTGAGAGTAGTGACCCTCGCATGGCAGAGAAAGCCAAGGCCTTGGCTGTATGTGGACCTTTGGCCTCTGCAGACCCTGGTGGGAGGGCAGGGACTCAGCCAAGGCCTCTGAAGTCTGGACAGGAGGCCAGAGGCTGAGCACGGTCATCACCCAGGCCACAAACTGAGGCTATAGCCACCTGTGTGCAGGGAGCGGGAGCAGCGAGAGCGGGAGCAGCGCCTGGATGCCTTCCAGGAGCGGCGGGAGAAGGCTCGCTTGCATCGAGAAAGGATGCAGCTCCAGTGCCAGAGGCAGCGGCTGGAGCGGGAGCGGCTGGAGCGGGAGCGGCTGGAGCGGGAGCGCATGAGAGTGGAGCGTGAACGGCGCAAGGAACAGCAGCGCATTATGCGTGAGCGTGAGGAGCTGCGGCGGCAGCAAGAGCAGCTTCGTGCTGAGCAAGAACGGAGGGCACTGCGCAGACCCTACGACCTGGATTCTAGGTGAGAGCCAATGTCAGTCCTGACCCCCTCTCCCCAGTGGACAAGCATGTAGTGCTGTTCCTTGGCCAGCACCTTGTGTTGCCTGACCATTCAGGGAGAGGCATGGGGAGCCATTGTGCTCCCAACAGCCTGCCTCCATCCTGAAGTACCCTTGGCAACTGTGGGATGCTGCTGCTGCCACCTTGAATTAAGTATTTTTGCAAAATGCAAACCAGGAGAGATGATGGCTACTGGCCAGAAGGGAAGCGTGCAGCCATGGAGGACAGATATCGAGACTTTCCACGGCCAGATCACCATTTCCATGACTTTGATCACCGGGAACGTGGCCATTACCAGGAGCATGTCATAGACAGGTGAGCATGTTCCCCTGCACCAGCTCCAGCTCCCCAGGCTTTATGCCATGCATGGCAAATGAGTCCTGTGCTGTCTGTGAAGAGCTCATTGCTTCCTGGGACCTCCACAGGTCAGCTGCAGGTGGCACTGGGAAGGAAATTCCAGATCTGACACTAGGTGGACTAACCCTGTGCCTAACTCTCAGTGTCGTGTCCACATGGTGGCTCCACTGTCCTCTCATGTCTCCCAGAGGAGAAAGCCAGTTGTAAGGGGTGAGGGGTCACTGACTTTGAACTCAGTGGCTAGACCTGCCTCCCCCCAGCTGTAGTCATTTTTTCCTGAGGACTTCCTCAGACTCCCCAGACATTCTGTATTCCACAGTATCTTAACCCTGTGCATTGATGGGGATGTGTGGCATAGCCTGCCTGGGGCAGTTCCTAAACAGCCTCTCTTAGTCTCTTGCTTGATGGAGACTTGCTTCCTGTTCCGTCCTGGTTCCCACCTCCAGAGGAAAGCCTTCCACCTACCACTGCCATCCCTGCTGCTGTGTCCTAGCATATAGCCAGTGCTTGGGGGAAAGCCAAATCTTGTCCCCACGGGAGACTTCTGCTTCTACCCACACACCCACCTGCACACTGCCATACCAATGCCCTGTCCCTTTTGCAGGAGGGATGGGTCCAGAGCGAGATTGGAGGAGCGGGATGGGCAGGTAAGTCAGAGTAGCCACCCATAACCCCTGCTGTAGGGTGGGGGAGGGGTGCAGCTCCGTTCTGTCTCACCTAGTAAAGACTCAATTCAGCTGATACTTGCTTGGGAACTTGGTGTCTTTGCTCTGGGGACCTGCACTGCAGTGTCAACTTTGCAGCCCTGTGGGGAATTGGCCATAGGTTTTGCACCATCTGATTTAGCTGTGTGCTGTTGCTAGGGTCCTGACAATACACTGTGGCCCAAGTCTCCAAGGAGGAGGTGGGGTTCTTCTGGATGGGCTTGGGTCAAAGACAGGGATTTAGAAGTAGCTCATCCCCTGGGTGCCCCCAGAGCATGTTTTCTCATCAGCTGTCAGAAAGGCTGGTCTTGAATTAGCAAGAGAGCCCTGGTGGTGTGTGCATAGGCTGAGCCCATGCTAGCCCCTGCAGCCTCTTAGGCACATGCTAGCCTCTTAGGCACACTTGCCATCTAGCCTTTTAGTGCTTCCAGGGGACATGGGCTTTAGCTCAGTGTGAACAAAGGCATAGTAGAATACAGAAACCAAGCGGGAGGGGGGGG
>JADRCD010097159.1:0-13230 GCA_019843815.1 Montemys delectorum | reverse complement strand
AGTTTTAAGGTACTATTTTCTATATCTTACTCCTTTGAGGAAACTATTGATATCATTTTTTTCTGAGAAGAAACGTTTCTTGAAATCATGTTTTAATATCTATGTCAGAGAACCTTTGAGTTAACTCTGCAAAGACGTGTCTTTTTCCCACTGTATGTTTCTTTTGTACTATTTTGTGATTTATGTGTGCATACACACACACACACACACACACACACACACACACACACACACACACACGAACATGTAGTCCAGAGGTTTCATCTTATTCACTGAGGCAGTATCTTTCAATTGCACTCCCAGATCTTTGATGTGTCTACTCTGGCTAGACTGCTTGTTTCATGCGATCTCCTATGTGAGTCTTCCTGAAATTACAGGTGAGCTGCTATGCTCAAATCATGTTTGTGCATATTGTCTACTGTAATGTTTCCCAATTCTAACTTCTGATTGACACACTCTAAAGTTTTCTTAAGTCAGTCACTATTTGTTAGCAAATAAGCTGTGTATGAACTGCACTCACCTACTAAGAGACACTACATGAAGTACAAATTGTGGGTACATTTTTCCAGAGTTCTTAAGTCATAATTGACCACAAAATGTATATATAGTTGAATATCACACATATGATTTTCATATATCAGTGTGAATTTATTAGTACAATCAAATTAATCAAACACATCTGACACAAAGATGTTATTGTGATCTATGTATGTGTTTGTAGTAAGGTAACAGTACCTGCTGCCTTAGAACATCTCAAGCAGATAAAACACTACTGCCAGTTATGATCTACATACTGCACACAAGATTCCCTAAACTTAATTAACCTTACAACTGGAAGGTTGTACTGAGGGATCAAGTTTTCAAATTCTCATCCCCCCACCACACACATATCCCAGGTAATCAGCATGGTACCCTTAGGATAGGTTTATCTATTGTGTTGAAAAAGAAATAACAATTTCTTTGACAAAGTTAAAATTGAAAATTTGTGGGGCTGGGTATTTTTAAGACATGATTTCTTTGTGTAGTCCTGGCTGTCCTGGAACTCACTTTCAAGATCAGGCTGGCTGGGATCTCAGAAATCCACATGCCTCTGACTCCCAAGTGGTGGGATTAATTAGCCACCACTGCCTGGCTATTATCTTTTGTTCATCATTTTCCAAAAATGTTTCAATCCAAAGAGATGGAATTCCTTAACTCTAAGGAATATCTTGGGACTCTTGGTCATTGCAGCATTATAGTTACAGTGTACATGGGGTGTAGACAATTCCCTAAGATATTAAATTCATTTCTTTTGGATGTAGGTTTGTTGGATCACATAGTAGTTCTTTTAATAGTTACAATGTTTTGAGAAACCTCTATGTGAATTTTGATAGTGATTGCACCAATTTATATTTCCACCAGCCAAGTACAAGGGTAACATTTTGTGCTCTTCCTCATTATTGTGTTGTTACATCTTTATGAATATATTTTCTACTTTTGAAGATAGTAGAACTTATGCTGGACCTCACAGTCTAAGTAAATATATTTTGAAGTTTCTCATAACTTAAGACAGATATCCTACTTTGTAGTGAGCTCATTTGCTTAACCTGCATTTAAGAGAACACAGTATCAATGAACTCTCCTTGCTTTGAATTCATATGTGATCAGCCTTCACAACCTAAGCTAATCCATACCTGTAATCTTGTCTTGAACTTTTCCATTCTCCTAATATAAATTAATATATGTGTATGCATGTATATTATGATAGTACATGCTAAAAGCAACAAAATGTTAGAAGGAATCTTATAAAAATCATATAAAACAAATACCCATGACAAATGTTGGATATAACATACATATAGGTTGATAAGTCTGTGTGTAATAACACAGTAGTTTTTTTAACAGGATCAGTTGGAATTAGTGACTTACTACCTTATACAACTCTTAAAGATTTCTGCAAATTATCCCTCATTCCTTCCTTATGCTATGCTTTCTGTGCAGCTTAATAAAAGAGAAAGCATGTCACTTTGTAAATTACATGGACACACACACACACACACACACACACACAGAGAGAGAGAGAGAGAGAGAGAGAGAGAGAGAGAGAGAGAGAGAGAGAGAGAGAGAGAGAGAAACAAGCAAACACTAACAGATAGATTCAAAAATCACCATCCAGGCAAGCACCAATTCAGACTCAACCAACAGACAACCAGAAATTGACCAGAGATATAGGGAGAGAAAGGCAGACAATTTAAATTTAAATCAGGCATGAGGGTGAATGCCTGGAATCCTAGTACTTAAGATGTAGAAGCAGGATATTGACAGTGTAAGGCTATCCCCAGATGCTTAGCAACACAGTCTCACCTACCTGATACTCTGCTTCAAAAAACAAATTGCTAAGCAATTTTGAAGAGAAAATCATAGACAAAATAATGAACAATAATCAAATTTGTGTTTCTATCATTAGAGTAATAAGAGAGAACAAAAAAGTTACTGAAGCTGTCCTGGAGGTTGTAGCTAGTAAAATATTCAGTGTAGTATAAGTTGACTAAATTATAGTTTTATAGAGCTTCCATCTTTAGAAAGAGAAAAATTCTAGGAAAAAAAGTGCAACTATACTCATGTAAGGTATGTTTAACTTTTATTGGTTTTGACCAAATGAGTTAATCATAAAGAAAAAAAATAATAAAAATTCTTAAAATTTTCAATTGTTCATTGAGCCCCTACAAGCCATT
Organism: Montemys delectorum; assembly: GCA_019843815.1. Lineage (NCBI taxonomy): Eukaryota > Metazoa > Chordata > Mammalia > Rodentia > Muridae > Montemys > Montemys delectorum. Next base: position 10,516 of record JADRCD010097159.1, on the reverse strand, counting down.
TTTTCTCTCCAAAGTTATTGTCTCTATATAACAGTGCTATGGGAAATATACATACAGGATATCTAACTTATTTTCCAGGCCTAAACACAGGGCAGATCTACACTAATTGGTGGTGACAGAGACAAGTATATTTAAAATAACTTAACCCCATTTACTGTTCATGAAACTTCTGAAAATGGTAATTAGAATTGTGGTACTAACTAGAGATAGATAAGAATCCAAATGAAATGTGTATGTATGTATATAAAATAAAACATTTAAGGATACAGAAAACACCTGAAAGTTGCATCACAGACAAATTAATGTAAATAGATAGAATGCCATTTCTCCTAATTTTTGCTAATAATTTTTCACAACCTTTGGATGTTTTATAAATGTATTCTTTGTATGAGAAACCAAGTGAACAATAAAGAAACAACATTTAGATTGAGTGAAGCTTAATTGTCTGTGTATATACATTGTTTAATCTTATACATGGGAAACCTTGGAGCCCACCCACCAAAAAAAGTTTCAGAATCAATAAACAAGTTTAATTGAGTTACATGACACAAATTCAACTTATAAAAGCTGTGGTAGAAAACATAAGCTATGATCTAGAGGAGGCCAAGGCTGCATCAGGTCATAGCAGCGGAACTTTGTAATGTGTAAGACTCAACTAGGTGATAAAGATTGCGACACACAGAAGGGTCTTGGAGAGCAGCTTAGGGTTGGCACTATGTGGCAGAGCTGGAGAACCTAAAATGAAGTCAGAAAATGCCACTGGTGAAAATGCACCCTTAGTTACATTGGAGACCCTAGCATACTAGAGACTTGGAATGACTGCCAAGGATACCAGCAGTTGTAGAGTGAGACACACTATGTACGTTGTAGTTAACAGATACATAGGTAGAGCTACTCAAACACTTTGGAGCTAAAAAGATCATGAGTCCCAAACATTGGACACTGAATTATTTACACTGTTGGCCTTTGGTTTTGATTTGATTTGATTGTGACTTTGCCCAAGCCTATTCTCTCTTGAAAATATTTAAGTTATTTGTGATTTTTATAGGATTTTATAGGAACATAAAGTTTTTAAAAAATGTACTTTCAAAAAGAAATTGGATTTTTTAAAAACAGATTTTAGAATTTTAAGTGATATAATATTTGTAAAAATGTGGAACTTTTGAAGGTACACTATGTTTTTTTATTGTGATATTAACATGAATTCTTGGGTACAAACATGGAACAGTTATGGTTTAATAGCAATATATTGGTCAAGTTGACAGAGTCTTTTGTCCTAGGTGTTTTGTGAACTTGACACAAGCTAGAGTAAACTCACTAAGTGTACTCTCAGTTGAGAATATGACTCCATCAGATTATCCATAGGCAATTCTGTGGGATATTTTCTTGATTTATATTAGATATGGAAGTGTTCATCCCACTGTGAGCAGTGCCATCCTTGAACAAACAGGCCTGATGTATAGATAGATTTTTTCCTTAAAAAAAAAAAAAACCAAACAAACAAACTGAGCAAATCATTAGGATCAAACTAGTAGACAAGACTATAACCTCACCCCCACCATGGTCCCTAATTCAGTTCCTTCAGTGAGGTACCTGACTTGGTTGAGTTCCTGTCTTGACTTCCCCTTATGATAGACTATAACCCATAAGTTTAGTAAATATCTTCCTCCATACATTGCTCTTGCTCATGGTACTTTATCACAGCAAAGAGAAACCCAAGAAAGACAGTGATAGTCCAAGCTCAATTGCTTTTTGTTGTTTCAGAGAAACAGAACCCTTGCCACTTGTTCTATTTGGCTCCTATAGAAAACTGTTCAAATAATTATTCCATAACTGTCTACATGTCAAATTTCCATAGCTATAACTTTCTTTTCCCCTCACTATAATAATTTACATGTTTTGCTTTATATGCGAACTACAACATGCTCTCTGAAACTCTACCATCTTGCTTACTACCACTAGTAATTGTTACTAATTCCAAACTAATATCTCTTTTAATTAGCCTTAACCTACAAAGAAGAGAAACTACTAAAAGACTAATATGGTTTCTCCTTCCACTAGGATGCTTTGTTATATTTGGTAGAAGAAAATAGTTTGTAGGCTTTACTGTGAAGGATGATTATATATATCAGGTAGACAATAAAATAAAATATAAGAATAGTTTAATATTAAATAACTTATTCAACTTAGCATGCTCATTTTCATAGTGTTACTTGCAGTTTCTACTTTAAGGACAAAAATTGAATTAATAAAATGGTAGAGATGTTCAATCTTATGACCAGAATATTACAGCTCAGTAACGGCCTTTCAACTTTATTTATGCATATATGTGTGTACAAGTTTGTAATTTATGTGCACATATGCATACTAACGTGAGTACGTATATAATCCATGCATGTGAAGTTCAGAGGTCAATCTCCTGTATCTTGTCCAATCATTTTCTGTCTCATTTTTTGAGATAGGGATTCTAATTGAATCTGGAACTCATTGATTTGGCCAGGCTGGCTGGCCAATGGATTCTATATATGTCTGCATCCATGATCCTCAGCATTGGGGTTCAGATACATACTGCTATTTCTGTTTCTTATATGTTTGTTGTAAATCTGAGCTCAGATCTTCATACTTACACTGCAAGCACTTTGCAGACTGAGCCCTGGCTTTATATTTTCTACCTTTATATTGTGCACACATTTCATCTATCACGTATTTTCAGTTTATTGACTATTAAAACTCCCAGTGGTATGTAAGCTATGTCTTTCAGATTTTTATACTATCTCTTTTTTCTTCATTTGATTACTACATCTCTGAACAGGTTTATTCAAAATTAAAAGCAGTTATCCCTTGGTATTCAGGATATAAGGTAGAATCTACTTATAACATTTTCTTATGATTTTAATTTCTGTAAACTTTTCATCAATACTGTATTTATTCATAGTTATAATTATTAATTTGTTCTTATTTGGTTTTATTTTTATTTTATTCTATCTTTTTCTGTGCATGTGTGTGTGCATGTGTGTGTGTGTGTGTGTGTGTGTGTGTGTGCACGCGCGCACGCGCACACGCGCGTGCATGCGTGCAAACTCTCTTGTGTATGTGTACACATGCATATGCTCTCCCAAGGCTCTCTTTCCACTTCGGAGTCTACAGGTTCAATTCATATTACTAGGTTTGTGTGGTAAGGGCTTCTATTCACTGAGGCATCACGTATTAATCAGACAATATATCAACAAAGCTGTATTTCCACACAACTTCATTTTTCTCCCTTTTATTGAAAATATATTGTTATATGATATATCCTAATTACAGAGTCCCCTTCTTCTACTACTCCTAAATTCTCCCTCTCTCCATCCCATCCTGATCTACTCCTTTGTGTCTCCCATTAGAAAAGAGTAGGCTTCTGAGAGAAAACAACAAAACATAAAAAAATAAAATAAAATAAAAACCATCACAGAGAAACTGAACAAAGCAAACCAAGGAAAAGAGCCCAAGAGAATGCCTAAGAATCAGAGATCAACTCATTCATACAATCAAGATTCTGATAGAAACTACTAAACTGAATGCTATAATGTATATGTGGAGGACTTGGTATAGATATGTGGAGGCCCTGAGCATGCGGCTTCAATCTCTGAGTTTAATATGAGCTTTGATTGTTTGATTTGCAATGGCTGGTTCTCCTGGTGTCCTTCATCCCCTCTAGCTCTTACACCCTTTGCACCCCCTCTTCTGAGAGTTTGGTTGACCTGTGGGGAGAGATTTGATGGAGACATCTCATTTAGAGCTATGTCTTACAATGTCTCTCACTTTCTGCATAATATCTGGCTATGGGTCTCTGAGCTTGTTCTCATCTGCTATAGGAAGAAACTTTTCTGATGATGATTGAGCAAGGCAATGATGTCTTAGTGTTGCAGAATATCACTAGGTGTCACTATATTTTTTTTTCTTGAGACCAGTAGTGTTTAGCTTTAGACTAGGTCTCCAGGATAGCTAGTCTCTGGCTCTTGGTCAACCAAGCAGTGCTAGATATGGGTCTATTTTGTGCAGTGGGCTGTAGAGGTTTGAATAAGGTTTGATTCCCACAGACTCTTGTTTGCATGCTTGACCACAGGGAGTGGCACTCTTAGGAGGTGAGTCCCTGTTAGAATAGATGTGACCTTATTTAAGGAAATATGTCACTGTTGTGGTGGGCTTTGAGGGCTCCTAGTGCTCAAGTGATGAAGAAAGCTTCTCTCAAGGTTGTCTTCAGATCACAATGTAGAACTCTCAGCCCCTTCAGCACCAAGTCTGCCATGCTTCCCACTATGATGATAATGTACTGAAACTCTGAAATTGTAAGCCAGACACAATTAAATGTTTGGCTTTATAAGACTTTACTTGGTCATGGTATCTCTTCAGAACAATAAAACCCTAAGACATGGACCTTAAGTCAAATCAGATGTTGGTTGTATATACCTTAAAGCTTTGTGACACCACTGCCCCCAAATACTCAGCAGTCAGGACAGATAATAGATTTTGTGGATGGGTTAATGTTTAAAATTTTCTTAACATACGTTACAGAATATCTTCACATACTAAAGACAGCAGAAGGTGGGGCTTAGATATGATTTAGGTACCAGCTAGGCCTCATCATGTTCAATGAGTTGTGATGTGGTCATATTCAGCAATGAGACCTTGCTGTCAGTATTCAAAGAGCAAACTGTTTCCTTGGCAACAGCTTCGGCTGTCTGGGGATTTCTATAAGACCCTTTTAACCAACATCTCAATTGGATATAACTAAGGCGTGGTATTAAAAGCTCTTTTTGATGACAAGAGATGGCCAGTTAGGACTCTGTCTCTCCCTTCATTTGGGTACTTATTTAGGATGGTCTTCATATATTTTACGAAGTTTCTACTGCATTAGCTATCACCCATCAAATGTCCCTCAGTTCTAGTTGCATTTTCTCACATTTCTTCCATCAATCCCATTTCCCTCCTTGCTTGCCAACTTATTCTCCTATTCTCCCCCCTCCTGCCTGTACTCCACCCATAAGATCTATTCTATTTCTTCCTCTCAGGGAGATCCAGGTGTCTTCCCTATTCATTCCTGTACACCTAACCTCTCTGGGTTTATGGATTGCAGCTTGCTTATTATTTACTTAATGGCTTGTACCCACATACAACATAATATCTAACATATTTATTGTTCTGAGTCTGATTATTTCACTGAGGATTATTTTTTTCTAGTTCCACCCAGGTGTCTGCAGATGATATCACTTTAAAACAACTGAGTAACATGTCATTATGTAAATGTACCACATTGTCTTTAGTTGTTCTTCTGTTAAGGGATATCAAGGTTGATTCCATTGTCTGGGTATTAAGAATAGAGCAGCAATGAACATGTTTAAGCAAGTATCCTTGTGATATGATGAAACATTTTTGGATGTATGCCCAAGAATGTTATAGCTAAATATTGAGGTAAATGGATTACCAAATTTCAGAGGAACTGCCATATTAATTTGAATTCCTACTAGCAATGGAGAAGTATTACCCTTGTTCCACATCCTTTCCAATAAGAGCTATCACTTACGGTACTAATCTTAGCCATTATGACAGATGTAAGATGGACTTTCAAAGTAGCTTTGATTTGCTTTTCCCTGATGGCTAAGGATGTTGAACAATTCTTCAAATGTTTTTCAGCAATTTGTGAATTCTTTGTTTAGATCTGTTCCTCATTTGCAATTGGATTATTTTTTTGTTTGGTTTTTGATATCTAGTTTCTTGAATTTATATATATATATATATGTGTATATATATATATATATATATGTAAATTAGTCCTCTGTCACATATGGAGTTGGTAAAAGTCTTTTCCCATCTTGTAGGGTGCTGAATGAAGTTATCCTTTGCCTTATAGGAGCTTTTCAGTTTCATGAAGTACTATTTATTTATTGTTGACCTTTGTGCATGTACTTATACTGTTCTATTCAGGGAGTAATCTCCTTTGCCAATACCCACTCTTTGCTCCATACCCACTCTTCTATCAGGTTCAGTTGTACTCTGGTTTTATATTGAGGTTTTAAACCATTTGGAGTTGAGTTTGTGCAGGGTGATATTTATGGATCTATTTGCATTCTTCTACTTGTAGCCATCAGTTTGAAAAGCACAATCTGTTGAAGATGCTGTCTTTTTTTCCAGTGTGTACTTCTCACTCCTTTATCAAAATTAAGTGTCCATACGTGTATGGATTTCTGGCTATCTTAAATTCAATTTGATTGTCCCAATAGCATGTTTTTTATTACTATATATTTGTAGTACAAATTAAAATAGGAAATAAGGAAACCTCCAACAGTTTTTTTATTGTTCAGGATTGTTCTATCTACTCTGGTGATTGTGTGTGTGTTGTTTTCATATGAAGTTGAGAATTATCCTTTCAAATATGTGCTGGAATTTTAATGGTAATTGTTTTGAATCTGTAATTAGTCTTCATTGGATGGAAATTTTAATATGTTAATCCTACCAATCTATGAGGATGGGAGATTCTTCCATTTTCAGTTTCTTCAAAGATTCAAAATTTTATTTTTTTTTAATAATACAACTCTTTCACTTGTTTTGTTAGAGTTACCTGCAAGATATTTTATATTTGAGGCTCTCCTGAAAGGTGATGTTTTCCTGATTTCTTTCTCAGTATCTTTGGTATTTTTATATAACAAAAAGAATTTTCCCTCAGGGTAACTTGTTACCCTGATACCCAACCTACATAAAGGTGCAACAGCAAAAGTGAATTACAAACAACTTCCCTCATGAATATAGATGCAAAAAATATTAAATAAAAGACTCACAAAGTGAATGAATCAGGCTACTGATTTTTGTGAGTTAATTTTAAATCTATCTACGTTGCTGAAAATGTTTATCAGCTAGAGGAGTTCTCTAGTGGAATTTTGAGGATCACTTATATATGAGGGTCATTATAATATGTTCAGCAAATAATAATACTTTGATTTCTTCCTTTTTAGTTTTTCTCCACTTGATCTCCTTCAGTTGTCTTATTCCTCTGGGAATCAGAGTAACTGTGGTCTAATAAAACCAAGTGAACAAAGATCCTCTGATTTCTAGCTTGTGCAATAATTTGAGGAGTATTGGCATAAACTTTTCTTTGAAAGTCTGGTAGAATTTTTCACTAAAGTCCTCTGGCTCTGGCCTATATAGTTTGGGAGATTTTAATGACTACTCCAATTTTGTTAGGGGTGGTAAGAGTATTAAATTGTTTGTCTGATATTTATTTAACTTTGATAAGTGATACCTGTTAAGAAACTTATCCATTTCCTTTAGATTTTTCAATTTGATAGAGTACAGGTTTTTAAAATATCTCCTCATGATTCTTTGTATTTCCTTAGTGTATATTGTTTTGTCCCCTTTCTCGTTTCTGATTTGTTAATTTGGATCTAATCTTTCTGCCTTTTAGATTAATTTTGCTAAGGGTTTATCAATCTTATTGATTGTCTTACAGAACCAAGTATGATTTCATTGTTTTTATTACTATTTAAAGCTACCTTACATGTTAAAATTAAGAACTTAGTACATATTTATAGAATCACTAACAAAATGCAAAGTCTAGACAGTGAAACATCACTATTACTCCTATGTAAATCATTTCAGCATCATAATAGTTATGTTTCAAAGTAATATTTAATAGTCAAAAAATAGCCATGGTAGTTTGTACAGAAAACTGAAAATCTAGCTTTCTCAAAGTTACTTTCTACTTGGGTAGTATTTATATATTATAACTTTCTTTTGTTTTGTTTGTTTGTTTGTTTTATTGTTTTTGTTTTTCAGGGCATCTAAGTTCTACTAAATGGTATTAGCTCCACAAATTCTTTAATAAATAAAATTATGGAGTAAATATGTTAAAAAGACATTTTAATGTAATAGACAAATCCATATTAAAATATTATATGATACTAGGTAAACAGGAAAATGTCTTAGTTTAATAAAAAAAATATTGAAGAGTAAAAAGTGACCTTTGTGAGATAAAGAAAAACTCAGTAGTGGCCTTTTCATTTTTTATCAAGAATTATTCAGTAGGAAAATTTTAATAGTGAATTAAGGAGTCAGAGAATCTAAATTCTATTTTCATCTAATAAATTATTTATCTATGAGCTTATAAAGTCTAGCCACTTCATTTTTCACATTTTCCAAAGAAAATAAGAAACAAGGCCACCAGTGAACAAGATAGGCTTAGTAGAGATATTTACCTCTCCCTCTGTTCCCCAGATGCAATCCCCTAGTTTCATTTCTAGTTTTGTGCCAGAACACCTGCTATATCCTCCACTATCCCTTCTCTTGTGGATCCCTCAGATCTTTCATTCTTAAGCCTCCTTCCTTTACCCATGGCTTCATCCTAGCCAATTCCAAAAGATACTCCCTACTAACCCACAGATCCCTCTTGTTAGGGAACCAAGGAGGCTGACTACAGATCTTTACTTCTAGCACTTTTCCTCTAGACCAAACCCACCAGCCTCCCCTATTTATAAAAAGAAACAAAAACAAACAAACAAAAACAACAAAACAAAACAAGCAAACAAACAAACACAAACATGCATGGTAACTTTCCCTGCTGTCAACTGTCAATTCCACAGATCTCCTGCTAACCCCTCTCCCGAAACTCATTACCTAATCTGAGCTCCAACAATAGCAGATTCTACAGCAGTGACTTCTCTTAATTCTCTGCCTTCATTCCAAGGAGTCTACATACGTAGATTTTGGTAGAACACTTTGAATGCCTTACTTCTTTCCAGCCCCATACCCCTAGCCTATTCCCATTCATAAGTGTTAGTCCCAATACACAGAAACATATGTTACCTGGAACCTCTAATGCTCACTCCTATTAGATCTTCAGAAAATGTCCTACCAGGCAACACACAGCCATACTCTCCTAAAATCCAGTGAAGGAACAGAATACACACCGAACAAACATCAGCACCTAAAACTATAATTATCCTAACCCTAGATGAGTAGATGCCAGCATAAAAGAGAATCCATAACAGCCAGGACAATATGTTTCCATTATAGCTCAGCTACCCTACCACAGTATGCCCTAAGTATTGCACAATAGCTGAATCACAAAAAAAGCCCATAAAAGGCCTGTGTAAATATGATAGAGGTCCATAAACAGAAAATGAATAAATCCCTTAAAGAAATCCAGAAAAATACAAATAAGTACTAGTCCTAAAAATATACTGAACACAAAGATTCTTAAATTTTTTAAAATGATATTCAAGATGAGAATGATATATATATACAAATAATATAAAAATGATCAATTTCATTTTATAATCAACTTGTATGTAATGTTTTATATATTACTAGCAGATCAGTTCCCATATCAAAAATACTCTGGTCTAGCATGATAATGAATGCAACCAATCCACAGTTAGAAATAAGCCAAACTACCTTTGGACAACACACAATACACTAGCTTCTAGTATTACGATAAATGTGTGAATCTGGGTTAATGTACAAAGGAAAATTATTTAGCTCATAATTTTGGAAAGTAGACTTCCCAACAGCATGGTGCTAGTACTTATTAAAAGGCCTTCCAGTCTATGTTAAATTATAGTGATTGGCATTATGGCAAAAGAGAGGCCATATGGCAAGACAAGAAGCAAGAGAGTTAAGGTGATTCTTCATAAGGACTCATTCTACTAGAAATGATTTGGAGGTAGAGGTTCTATGAGGACTAAATAATGAGCTCCAGAGGGCAGGCAGTATTTCCAATGATTTTACTTGTCACTCTGCCCCTAACTCTTAATAATGCTACAGTGAGAACAAAGCTTTTAGCTTACAAACATTTGAAAGATACCCTCAAACTGCAGTGTGGCAATAAATTAATTAAGCAATACTCAACATATTTTCTGATTTGTGGTACAAGAGTTCATGAAAATTCTTAAGCATTTTCCATGGATGTGAAGAAACATTAAAATACTTAAGGTATCATTTTCTTGTTTACTCATGTAGAATGTAATGGCAAAATCCACCATTTGACTTTATTTTTACTTCTTAAAATGTTCAGACTAGTCATTATAACATATTAATTAGCCAAAACCCATTTTAACAAATTGTAACATCAAATAGGAACTTAGCTGAAAATTTCCTGCCTTTCTTCATTTGTCACTATCCTTATCAAGGACATGCTTAAATTTTCCCTCTTACCATACTATAAAGACAGAAGATATTGCTTCATTATTAAATGAAAAATGAAACCTGGAAATAAGATATATCTGTTCCAAATGATCTAAGTCTTTTATATAAATTATCACTGACAGTTCCTTAAAATCTTAATTTAAATAACAAGCAGAATCATTTCTTTTACTGATATATGCATTCATATAATATTTGGACTTACCATATTAAGTGTGACAATGACCTACATATAAAACGAGAACATTATTTTTAAGGGATTTATTCTAACTTGTACATTATTTTATATATAAAGAGGCAGTATTTGTCACACTTACCAAATTAAGTGTGACAATGACCTACA
>JADRCD010097155.1:0-12071 GCA_019843815.1 Montemys delectorum | reverse complement strand
AGGGCTACATAGTGAGACCTTGTCTCAAACAACAACAACAACAACAATAACGGTTAAATGATTTTTCAAGGGTCTAGATAGCCCAGAGTCAATTTGGTTCATCCTATGTCTCAGCTCCATAACCCACATCCCAGGTGAGCAGTCTGCCAGAACATTAGAACTTATTAATATTATTATTATTATCACTATTATTATTACTGTTGAAACGGTGTCTACAATCCATAGCCCAGGAGAGTCTGGAACTCACTATGTTGCCTAGGCTAGTCTCAAGTTTAGGAATTCAAGTGACCTTTCCAGCCCAGTTTGAGTGCCTGGGCCCACAGGCACAGGGCATCACTGGATCTCCACAGGATCATCATAAACATGTAGATGCAGCTTCTCCAGTCCACAGCAAGCATAGTAGAGGCTTAGTGGGACAGGCAGGTGCTCAGGGCAGCAAGTGAAGGTGCCCTGGATTTGGGGAGCAGTCTTGTGGCCCAGGTGTGATGGGACTTGAGTAGAGAAGGAGGCAGCTGTGGGGGAGCCTTGGCGAGCAGAGCCTAAGTGAGGAGAGGTTTATGTTTGCTTGTCTGTCTGTCTGTTTTGACTTAAGTCTTTTTTTTATTGTTTTTGTTTTTTGTTTTGTTTTGTTTTGTTTTGTTTTCGAGACAGGGTTTCTCTGTGTAGCCTTGGCTGTGCTGGAACTCACTCTGTAGACCAGGCTGGCCTCGAACTCAGAAATCCACCTGCCTCTGCCTCCCAAGTGCTGGGATTAAAGGTGTGTGTAGCCATACCAGGCTAGGTATGAATCAGTATCTCAAGTGCAGAGATTACAAAAGCATGACTCTACATCCACACACAAATGCGCTCACACACACATCTGGTTTATAGGGTTATGGGATCAAACATGTAATTCACATCCCAAGCATACTTATCTTTTTTTTGTTTTGTTTTGTTTTGTTTTCTGATTTTTTGTTTTTAGAGACAGGGTTTCACCGATGGTTGTGCACACCTTTAATCCCATCACTTGGGAGGCAAAGGTAGGCGGATTTCTTAGTTGGAGGCTATCCTGGTCTACAGAGTGAGTTCCAGGACAGCCAGGGCTATACGGAGAAACCCTGTCTCTGTTGTTGTTGTTGTTGTTGTTGTTGCTGTTTGTTTTGTTTTGTTTTGTTTTTTGGGTTTGGTTTTTTTTTTTTTTTTTTTTTGGTTTTTCGAGACAGGTTTCTCCGTGTAGCCCTGGCTGTCCTGGAACTCACTATGTAGACCAGGCTAGCCTCCAACTCAGAAATCCGCCTGCTTTTGCCTCCCAAGTGCTGGGATTAAAGGTGTGTGGCACCACCACTGGGCCCAATTATCTTTTCTATTTGTTTGTTTGAGATAAAGTCCCTGTTGCCCTATCTGCCTTGGAATCACTTTGTAGTCCAGGCTGGCTTTGAACTCACAGAGATCAACCTGCCTCTGCTTCCTAAGTTATGGAATTAAAAGAATGTGCCACCAAGTCTGGATTGATGGATTAGGTTTTTGTTGTTTTGTTTTTATTGTTATTGCTTTTGTTTGTTTTGAGTGGTGGAGTTTAAGACAGGGTTTTTCTGTGTAGCTTTGGCTATTCTGGAACTCACTGTGTAGACCGGAATGGCCTTGAACTCACAGAGATCTGCCTGCCCCTGGGTTGCTATGATTAAAGGTGTGTCCAGCTATTTGGTTGCTGTTGTATCAATATACTTTCTTTGTAGCAAGGCTAGCTTTAAATCTTCCTGTCATGACCGGGAAGACCTGGCTTATAACCTTGGACCACCACACCTATCTGGATCACATTTCTCTGTATAGCAGATCCATCCATGGGGACATCGTTTGACCCCACACCTCTTGGCCCCTGTGAGCCTAGCCTACCCCCAGACTCCTGGAAACTTACACTTTCTTATCCTAGGCAGCACCCACAGTAGTGCTCAGGATCTGTGCAGAGCATTTACGCTCTGCCTGCCCAGCAGAATATGAGTCAACATCAAACAAGGGTAAAGCCTACCTCTCTGCTCTTGAGGAAGACCCAGTCCTTGCCTGGCTTGGCTCAGGACCTTGCACAGCCTCCAGTCCAATTGCACTCAAACATACTCATAAGTAGCTGTGATGTGAATGAGGTTTTGTGGGGCCCATCAGCCCCATCTTTCAAATCCTACCAACATTCTTTTTTTTTTTTTTTTTTTTTGGCTTTTTCGAGACAGGGTTTCTCCATGTCTGTCTGCCCTGGCTGTCCTGGAACTCACTCTGTAGACCAGGCTGGCCTCGAACTCAGAAATCTGCCTGCCTCTGCCGGGATCAAAGGCGTGCGCCCCACCACCCTGCTTCCAACCTTCCTCTTGGCCAATATTCCTGGATACCATACCTGCCCAGAGTCAGGGGAGAGGCAACTGGGGGCAAGACTCACTGGAACAAAAAGAGAGAAGGATGCTCATGGGAGGGTCGGTGAGCTCTACAGCATAAGATTATGGCTGTTCCCCTCAGACAGCAGCTGTCTCCAGCCTCCCACCTAATGTGAGGGAGATGCCTGAGACCCACCCACAGCTTCAGACTCAAGACGTGGGCCTGGACATCCACACCCTGCCAACTTCTTACAGCCAGACAAGCTTCAGTTCACAGGATAGGGTGGGGCCAGGGTGGCTCCTAAGGATTAGGGAGGGACTCTGAGCCTTTCAGGCAGGAACTAAATCTTCGCCTATTTAAGAGGAGCTAGTGAGGAGGGCCTCAGCTGTGGTATTGCAGATTCTCCATCCGCCATCCTCATGGGCCAGCACCTTGCCATAACCATGTGGGGATCCTGCTTGCTGCTGCTGGGCCTCAGCCTATTGGTGTCCCCGAGCGTCATCCCAGGTAATGAGGCTCCTTCAGGTGCCTGCTCATTTTTTGCGTTCCTGGGTCATCAGTCTGACCCTGCCTTTGCTCTTTTCTTCGCCAGTGGAGGAGGAGAACCCGGCCTTCTGGAACCGAAAGGCAGCGGAGGCCCTGAAGGCCGCCAAGAGGATGCAGCCCATTCAGACTTCAGCCAAGAATCTCATCATCCTCATGGGGGATGGTGAGTGCAAAAGGGAGCCCTGGCTACCCTGGGACTCTCATACACCAGGCACCCAAGGCCCCTGGTGGGTCAAGGGATTAGCCCTGATCATTTTCTGCTTCTTCAGGGATGGGGGTATCCACAGTAACAGCTACCCGGATCCTAAAGGGACAACAGCAAGGCCACCTGGGACCTGAGACACAACTAGCCATGGATCACTTCCCATACATGGCTCTGTCCAAGGTGAGCTTGGCGTCCCCACAGGAGATGGCGGCAAGAGCTGATATACCAGGAAGGTGGGTTGGGAAGAACCCAGAATCCTAGGAAGAGACAAGGACTAATGTCTACCAGTAGAATTGAGCTGAGTGTCTCTCCCCAGACATACAACACAGACAAGCAGGTCCCGGACAGCGCAGGCACAGGCACTGCCTTTCTCTGCGGGGTCAAAACCAACATGAAGGTCATCGGCTTGAGTGCAGCCGCTCGCTTCAACCAGTGCAACACAACGTGGGGTAATGAGGTCGTCTCGGTAATGCACCGTGCAAAGAAAGCAGGTAAGTTGGAGCAGGGTAGAAGGACCTAGGCAGATCGGGGGTGAGGGTGGGGAGGGAATCCTGGGTGGCTCATGTGACTTTCTGCAGGAAAGTCTGTGGGAGTGGTGACCACCACGTCAGTGCAGCACGCCTCTCCAGCCGGCACCTACGCGCACACTGTGAACCGTAATTGGTACTCGGATGCACAAATGCCTGCCTCGGCGCTGCAGGACGGCTGCAAGGACATCTCCATACAGCTCATCTCCAACACCGACATCGATGTGAGCCCCAAGAGGGAAGGAGGGAGGAGGGCTGTACGGAGGTGTCACTCACTGAAGTCTAGGCAGCCTCTAGTCTGAACTCCTCCAGGGTATCTGAGTGGTGGGTTAGGGCTGGCTGAGTAGAGAAGGTGCAGCCCTTTCCTCAGACCTGCTGGAACCATCAGGAGGGAAGAGAGGATCAATCAGGTCCCAACCTCTCACCTCTGATCATAGGTGATCCTCGGTGGTGGCCGCAAGTTCATGTTTCCCAAGGGGACACCAGACCAGGAGTATCCAACTGACACGGAGCAAGCTGGAACCAGGCTGGATGGACGCAACCTAGTTCAAGAATGGCTGGCAAAGCACCAGGTACGGGGGTGGGGTGGGGAGTGGGGGGCACTAGGGCAAAGGATAGAGAAGGAATTAGTGAGGGCTGTGCACGTCGAGGTGTATGTACTTAGCAGACTGGCTGTGTCCCTGCAGGGGGCCCGGTATGTTTGGAACCGCACGGAGCTCATTCAGGCATCCCTGAACCGATCTGTGACACACCTCATGGGTAATAACTCGCGTTTCTTGCCCTGGAACCCTTCCATTGGGAAATTGTGTGTGTGTGGTGGCGGCCCTAATACGCAGTGTTGTAGTCACCATGGATTTTATTATTCTTCAGGCCTCTTTGAACCTAACGACATGAAATATGACATCCACCGAGACCCTACCCAGGACCCTTCCCTGGCCGAGATGACTGAGGTGGCTGTGCGCATGCTCAGCAGGAACCCCAAAGGCTTCTATCTCTTTGTAGAAGGTGAGTGGTCGTGCCTGGCAGAGAGGAGGAGGAGACGGGTCCAGCCCAGACTCAAACATCTCCCTGTCTCCTGCAGGGGGCCGCATCGACCATGGCCACCATGAAACTGTAGCCTATCGTGCCCTGACTGAGGCTGTCATGTTCGACTCAGCTGTTGAGAAGGCAGACAAGCTCACCCGTGAACAGGACACGATGATCCTTGTCACCGCCGACCACTCTCACGTCTTCTCTTTCGGTGGTTACACACGCAGAGGGGCCTCCATCTTCGGTAGGTGTGGGGCAGGCAGTGGCAGATGCTATTGCCTTGTAGGCATCTGGTGACAAGGTCTTCAGAAGCAGCTCAGTTTGTAGAACAGGTCATCCCCTCTTCCTGCAGGGCTGGCTCCCTTCAAGGCTGGAGATGGCAAATCCTTTACCTCGATACTCTATGGCAACGGTCCTGGCTACAAGCTCCATAATGGCATCCGGGCTGATGTCACTGAAGAAGAGAGCAGTAAGTTCATTCACTGTAGGGGTGTCAACATGGGGCTGTGAGTGCTCGTGGAGGACCTGCTCTGAACACCTATTCTTGGCAGGCAACCCCACGTACCTGCAGCAGGCGGCGGTCCCCCTGTCGTCAGAGACCCACAGCGGGGAGGACGTGGCGATATTCGCGCGTGGCCCGCAGGCGCACCTCGTGCACGGAGTGCAGGAACAGAACTACATCGCACACGTCATGGCCTTCGCAGGCTGCTTGGAGCCCTACACTGACTGCGGCCTGGCGCCCCCTGCTGTCCAAAGCAGTGCAGTGAGCCTAGGGTACACCTCCACCCTGCTGTTCCTGTTGGCTGGGAAAATGTTGCTGATGGTGGTGGCTGAACCCTGACTACCTAAGCTCACTGGACTCCACTTGTTGGCTTGTTCGGTCCCTTTGGCCAGTACTGTTTTTCTGGGCTCCAACTGGAACTCCGCTTCTGATCTCAACTAACTTGGTTTGTCAGTCCGGCAGCTGTACCTTAGTACAAGGCCGCCTCAATCCACACTGGGCCTCCTCTGGCCCCTTTTCCCCCTATAGTTTTTTGAGACAGGGTCTTGTCTAGTCTAGATTTCAGCCCACCATCTTAACCTCAGCTTCTCCAAATCTGGGATTATAGGTGTCTCCTATGTCTAGCTACCCTAAAAATGCAGAGCACTTAGTACCTTCCTGGACCCTCCTTTGTTCTGGGGACAATAAAACCAATTGTTACACAATGTCAGTCACCTGTTTTGTCTACAGCAGCTGGAAGGGTGGTGCCTGGGTGGGCCAGAGGTGAGATGTGTCGGGGATGGAGTGACACCTCAGCCGTCCCCTGACCATGAAGAAATCCTGGCACCCGTCGAGGCCGCGTTGGCCAGGAGGAGGGAGAAACCTTGCCTTCAGACCAGCACGAGGCAGACTCAGGTGGTCAACACCAGTGAGCACATTTTGTGTCTGTTCCAGAGCGGAGACAGCAAGGTCCCCTTGGGTCCCTCCCTAGCTGTCACACTCAAGTATTTGACCTCCTGGAACTCATTGTAGTTCTGAGTCATGGGATGCAGTCTATTGTGCCAGAGTCTCGAGTGTGCCAATCAATGCCTCGGGTGTCTTGCTTGGTAGGGAGGGTCAGGACAGAGCCAGGTCAGGAGCTAGGGATCTCCAAGGGCCACAACAAAGACCTGAGGCTTGGCCTCTCTCTGTTACTTGGGAAGGAAGAAGGGTTTCACCTCTTGCAACCATGGTCACATCATCAGGTCGCTAGACCCCTTTCCTCCTCACCCTGACACACATACCAGGCTGCAGATCTGGGAGTTCTCTTGTTGAAAGCAGGAAAGCACGGGGTATTCGGTCTGCATAGTAGGTCTTCATCAATGACCTGGTACTTTTGTCTCTGCCTTTCTTGCTCAATGTCTGCTTCTCTAGAGAAAGCAGACAGAGAAAAAGCCTGTCTCAAAAACCTACAGCAATCGACAGCTCAACCCGACTTCCAAGTTCTAGAAGACTTGCCAGACTTTACAACTCCAGGAACACAGTTCTGAAATCTTTCCCTCCAGCGTAGCGAAGTGTCCTTCCACACCTAGTCAGTTCTCATTCTCCTCCAGGAGTGGGGAGTTCTCTGGTTACAGGGAAGCATAGAACCCATGGGGCACTGTACTGAGGGGTGAGAGCCTCTGGAATTCCCGCCCACCTGAAGGCCTGCAGTTTCACTAAACACCAATTATTCTGGCAAGCTGCTTGTTCCGTCCCCCCTGTAGGGTGCAAGCCCAAGGGGAGAAGGAGGCGGCGGCATCCGCAAGCAGACAGTGTTAGCAAGGAGTTTCTGTTGTCCAGGCTCATCATGAGCAGGAAGGCTTTTCTTTTTTTTCTTTTTTTTTTCTTTTTTTCTTTTGTCTGCAGGCGAGCTTGTCCTTGGTCACCACATGCAAATGAGTGCAGGCTGGCTGGCTTCCTGTGTTCAAATCTGTTGCAGTCTCTGTCCCTTCCTCCCAAGGTGTCTTTGGGTTCAGTGTCTTCTTGTCTGTGTTTTTAAGATCCTTACATCCTTCCAGGATCTTACAAAACCAATGGACATACAGAAAAATGCTCAACGTAAGCAGAATAAACACCCTTGTGAAGTGGAAATTTCTGCTTTCTTTGGAGACTCAGTTGTGCTATGTGATGTTGTTCTGGAAGCTGTCTTTTTTTTTTAAAAAAAAAAGATTTTTATATGTAAGTACACTGTAGCTGTTTTCAGACACACCAGAAGTGGGCAGTAGATCTCATTACGGATGGTTGTGAGCCACCATGTGGTTGCTGGGATTTCAACTCAGGACCTTCAGAAGAGCAGTCAGTGCCCTTAACCACTGAGCCATCTCACTAGCCCCTGGAAGCTGTCTTATGAGAGGATGTTTTGCTGAGAACAGACACCTGGTGTTTTTCTGGAAGCTGCCTGGAAAAAGGGCATGTGATGTTTTGCTGGAGTGGACACTTGAGAGGACAGATGATGTTTGGAAAGGGTGTAAGTATAACCCAGCAGACAGTGGACAACACTGTGGCATTGGTTCGCCTTGCCACACTTTGCTAGTCTTCCTTGGGCTTTGCTGACATTGGTCTTTGCTGATGATGCTGTGGCGTTGGTTTACCTTGCCTTCTTCTCTGATCTTCGTTGTGCTTTTGTAGAGAGAAATGCACCAAAGAACTTCTCATGACATTGTGTCAGCTTCTTGCTGTTTCTGTAGACTCAGACCTATTGGCAGAGCCTTGTGGTTTCTACTGAACCGAACTGCCGTTACTGATTCGTGAATGGTGTTTGTGAGTGGATGGAGCTGGTACTGATTTCATGTGAACTAAACTGCTGATATCCTGACAGCGAAGATTGGAATGGCCTCCAAAGAACTATTTCTAAACAGGTCCACATCACCCTTTGCCTTATTAACCTTTCCTTTCCATTACCTCTGGTGGTTGTAGGCTAGAAGGAAGGTTAATGCTTTTAAGAACTCTTAAAGGGGGCGGGTGAGATGGCTCAGCGGGTAAGAGCACTGACTGTCTGCTTTACCGAAGGTCCTGAGTTCAAATCCCAGCAACCACATGGTGGCTCTGTAATGAGATCTGACGCCCTCTTCTGGTGTGTCTGAGGACTGCTTACAGTGTACTTACATATAACAATAAATAAATAAATCTTAAAAAAAAAAAAAAAGAACTCTTAAAAAAGTAAGTTTTGGCCAGGCAGGTGGTGGCTCACGCCTTTAATCCCAGCACTTGGGAGGCAGAGGCAGGTGGATTTCTGAGTTCGAGGCCAGCCTGGTCTACAGAGTGAGTTCCAGGACAGCCAGGGCTATACAGAGAAACCCTGTCTCGAAAAACAAGTGAGTTTTGAAAAATCAAAACTTCATATGGCAGACTTGCTGGGCACTCAGAAGCACAGTGAGTCCCACCCACTAGATGTAGGAGCACAAAGTGGGAAAGTCTAGAGAGCATCATCAGGAAGGTCATGCACATTCTGAGATGTGATGGGAACCAGGCTGCAGGTATCAGTCTGGTCAAAGTAACGTTTCTCTTTCCTTTCCTTTTGTTTTTGAGATAGGGTTTCTCTACATATTCTTGGCCATCCCTGGAACTCCCTCTGTAGATCAAGTTGTCCTCAAAACTCAGAGGTCCCGGAGTGCTGGGATTAAAGGCGTGCATCACCACCACTGGTCAAAGTGACCTTTAAATAGCTAAACATTGGAAACAGTGGCAGAATTTTATCAATGGGACAGGGATAAAACAGTATTTCCAGCCGGGCGGTGGTGGTGCACACCTTTAATCCCAGCACTTGGGAGGCAGAAGCAGTTGGATCTATCTGTGAGTTCTAGACCAGTCTTTAGAGCAAGTTCAAAGACAGCCCTGGCTACACAGAGAAAACATGTTGGGGGTGGGGGAGAGTATTCCCATAAGTAGCAAGCTATGCAGCAAAGATGAACAATAGCATGTTTATTAAATGCAAGGCACACCTTAGAATTTAGTTTCAGACCACTAAATAAATAAAAAAGGTAAAATAAAAGGAACTTAAGAGGAAGAGAGAGTTTATCTCACTCACAGTTCCCTGTCACAGTCCATCATTTAAAAGTGAGAACAGGATCTCACACAGGGCAGGACGCCAGAGGCAGGCACTGACGCAGAAGCCATGGAGGGGTGCTGCTTACTGGCTTGTTCTCTATGGCTTATTTCTTATGGCTTGCTCAGCCTGCTTGTTACAGACTCCAGATCACCAACACAGGGGTAGCCCCACTAACAAAGAGTTGGGCCTCCCTCATTAATCACTAATTAAGAAAATGCCCTTACATGCTTGCCTACAGCCCAATGTTATGGAAGTGTTTTCTCAACTGAGGCTTTCTCCACTCACGAGACTCTAGCTTGTGTCAAGTCGGCATAAAACTGCACCACAGCCACAGAAGTCAGTAGCGCCTCACAGCAAGCCATGTGGATTTGGTTGTTGTTCTTTCCTAGTGCATTAAAACGTGTGTTTACAGTTAGGGTAAATATATGATAGCATGTATAAATAGTGCATGTTCCATAACTTAAAAATATGTTACTGAGCTCAGTGGCGGTGCGTAACAATCCCAGCACTTGGGAGGCAGAGGCAGCTAGATCTGAGTTTGAGGTCAACCTGGTCTATAGAGTCAGTTCCAGGACAGCCAGGGATATACGGAGAAACCCTGTCTCAAAAAACAAACAAAACCACAAAAGGGTCTGAAAAGGTGTGTTACAGAGCCAGCAAGATGGCTCAGCAGGTAAGCCACCTGCCTCAATCTGCAGCCCTGAGTTCCATCCCTAGAACCCACATGGTAGAAGATGAGAGGCAATTCCTGAGACAGACCTCTGACCTCTGACCTGCACACTCAGGTGGCTATGGCCCATGTGCACAAGCACACAGAGAGTATAAGTCACAAATCAATGTAAAAGAAAGTGTCACAGCTGAGAACTATAATGACCGAGGGTGTGGTAACCCCTGCCTGAACTGCACCATGCGGGAGCCTGAGGCCACCTAGACTTCAGGGTGAGTTCCAGGTCAGTCTAGGTAACAGAGCAAGACCCCATCTCAAGAAAAACCTGCACTTTCTCAAGACCCAGGAAGCTGAAGCAGCAGGAGGCTGAGCTTGAGCTCAATTTACGCTACGAGGAGAACTTGCCTGGAAACATACAGGGCGCCATCACAGCCTCCAGCACATTGTAACCTTTTTGCCTGAGTGGATGTGGTCTTCCTTTGGTTTTTACAGCTGCTGACTCATGGAGGGGCTTGGGGGCTTACAGTGACTAAAGGTTTAGGTGGCTCTGGTAACTTCTTCAAATAGCTCAACAGTTAAGGTTCCTATGTCCACTGACTCCTACACGCTCGCGCGCGCGCGCGCACGCAGGCACGCACTCGCCCCAGTATGTCACACTGTTTGGTAGCATTTTACCTACAGCAGAACAAACACTCTTCAAAATCAAGGGCTAAGAATATATTATGGTTCTGTGGTACTGTGGGGTCCCAGGTTAGACTCCCAGAACAAATAGGTGAAGTCGGGTGGCTGACCTTGCGATCTCCCTGACAGAGAGCCCACAGTGAAAACTCCCAGGAAGATGCTGGTGGCTCGATACAGAGTGTTCCAATCTCCAGAACACTAAGTGAACACATTGGCATTTCTTGTAAGCTCCCAGCCTGGGATATTTGTATCAGAGTTCTAAGAACTGACTGAGATAGCCTTAGCATCGGCACTCTAACACAGATAAGCCCAGTCGGAGAATGTATTGGGTTTACTTTCAGTTTGCCTGCTTGAACTATAGCTGCCCTTTATTCATGACTAATGACAGAGGTCTGCCCATTTTGGTAGTGCACCTGTAGTTTGCAGTCCTGAAGGAGGGAAGGGACACATAGGTGGAGTGACAGGAGGCCATACTGTGAGCTTTAGAACAAAGAGGCAAGCCTTGGAATCATAGTGGGCCTGCAAGTCAGCTGCAGGCCCAGCTTATTCCAGGAGAGTGACCCATCCTAGTGGAGCCTCTGAGGTAGGGCCTGCCTCTGGTCCTTCCATCTCCAGAGAGGAACAGGCATTGCACTAGAGATCTTGCTAGAGCCTTGGGGGCGGGGGCGGGGGAGGAGACAACACAGAAAATGAAAAGGAAGCATGTCAGAGTGGCAGCCGGCTTCTGAAATCCAAGCAGTGGGGAGGAAAAGCAGAGGGCCATGCTTGGAGGACGTCCTGGGCTATGGAAGAGCTTGCTTCAAAAGCTGGAGCTGGGCAGGATGGTGCACACCTTTAATCCCAGCCCTCCAAACCCAATACCTCAGTCCCACACTGGGGAGGTAGAGGCAGAAGCAAGCCTGGTCTCCATAGTGATATCCTATTTCAAAACAGACAGACAGACAGACAAGCAAACATAAACCTCTCCTCACTTAGGCTCTGTTCGCCAAGGCTCCCCCATAGCTGCCTCCTTCTCTACTCAAGTCCCATCACACCTGGGCCACAAGGCCGCTCCCCAAATCCAGAGCACCTTTACTTGCTTCCCTGAGCACCTGCCTGTCCCACTAAGCCCCTACTATGCTTGCTGTGGACTGGAGAAGCTGCATCTACATGTTTATGACGGTCCTGTGGAGATCCAGTGATGCCCTGTGCCTGTGGGCCCGGGCACTCAAGCTGGGCTGGAAAGGTCACTTGAGTTCCTAAGCTTGAGACTAGCCTAGGCAACATAGTGAGTTCCAGACTCTCCTGGGCTATGGATTGTAGATACCGTTTCAACAGTAATAATAATAGTGATAATAATAATATTAATAAGTTCTAATGTTCTAACAGACTGCTCACCTGGGATGTGGGTTATGGAGCTGAGACATAGGGTGAACCAAATTGACTCTGGGCTATCTAGACCCTTGAAAAATCATTTAACCGTTGTTGTTGTTGTTGTTGTTGTTGTTGTTGTTGTTGTTTGAGACAAGGTCTCACTATGTAGCCCT
>JADRCD010097153.1:0-16654 GCA_019843815.1 Montemys delectorum | reverse complement strand
TTAAGGGCTTGTACTTCTTTATCTGTGTTCTCCTGTATTTCTTTAAGGGAATTACTCATATCCTTCTTAAGTTCCTCTATCAGCATTGTGAGATATGATTTTAGATCCAAATTTTGCTTTTCCGGTGTTTTGGGATATCCAGGGCTTGCTGTGGTGGGAGTACTAGGTTCTGATGAAGCCAAGCAGTCTTGGTTTCTGTTGGTAGGATTCTTGCGTTTGCCTTTCGCCATCTCTTGATCTCTGGTGTTAGATGTTCTTGGTGTCTCTGACTAGAGCTTGTCCTGTCCCTGCTGCTCTGCAACTTCCCTTCGATTCCTGAGGCCTGTCCCTCCCGGTTGGTCCTGCCTGAGTTTCTGGGTGAAGGCACTCCTTAGAGGCAGGCCTTCCACTAGCAGGGAAGGGGCAGAGATGGTCGCTGATCTTGCTGTGTCACTCGGAGGCTGAGATGATCCTGTCCCTGCTGTCCTGAGATTCCCCTGCAATTCCTAATAATTATAGGTGATTTCAATATCACATTCTAATCTGTTGATGAGGCATTTACCTTCAGAATTAAAAGTTCACGGCAGATAAAATGAACTGAACATTCCAAAATATAAAATTGTCCATGCAGCAGATACCGAAGCATGCAACTCTAAAATAGACCACATTCTTACAAGTCTATCTAATGCAAGTCTTCCCAAATACAAAACAATTGAAATAATTTCTCATACCATCTTAGATAACTGTACAACCAAACTAGAAATCACTAGCAAAAGAAAAATGCTAACAGTAACAACGCCAACAAACCAAGATGCATAGATATATAGAAACTGAAAAGTACAGTCTTGATTAGTAGTCACTGAAGAAATCCTGGAAGAAGTTAAAATTTTATACAAATGAAATCATAGCTTGATAGAACCTTTAATACATATCTAAGCCAGGAGTGGTGGTTCATACCTTTAATGCAGTTCAAGGCAGGCAGATCTGTGTGAGTTCGAGGCCAGCCTGGTCTACAAAATGAGTTCCAGGACAGCCAGGTCTGTTACACAGTGAAACCCTGTCTTGAAAAACTAAAACTAAAAAACTTCAAAAGTTCTCAAATAATAAGTTAATATTATACCACATAATCTTAGGAAAACATCAACAAACCCAAAAAGCAGTATATGCCAAAAAGTTAAAAAGTTCAAAGTTGAAATGAAGTAGAAACAAAAAGCAATATAGTTGGTTTTTAGAGAAAACAACCATGCTAGCCAGAAGGGAGGATAGCCAAGTTAGTACCATTAGAGCACTATGATCTGTCTGGGTGACATCATGAGGCTCAGTAGGGAGATCTTTGGAAACGTTCCCAAAACAAGAAGTTACAAAAGAGATGGTTAAATATAAGTGAGGTTGTTTGGAAATAGGTACCCTCAGAAAATATTGTTGAGAATGTTCATTGATGCAGCCAAAAAGCTAAAAATACAACTACCATATCATCTAGCATGCCTTAATCAAAATACTCCTAACATGCCACATGCCTGAGAGACACATGCACATCCATTTTTATTATTGCTACATATGGTGTAAAATGAAACCAGCTTATTTGTTTGTTAATAAATGAGCAGATAAGTAAAATTTGGTGCATATTCTATTCAATCATAAAGAAAGATGCAATTATGACATTTGCAGGAAGCAGATGGAACTGGAGGCCATTAAGCTAAGCAAAATAAGCCTGACTTAGGAAGTTAAAGTTTCATAAATAATCCTTGTTTAAAGTTCTATCTATGAGTAACTTAAGACACTGGAAAAGGGTTATAAGAGAGGAAAAGCTGTTAAGGGAGGAAGAGAGGGTAATGGATATGCATGTCATGAGAGTCGGAGGGGAGAGCCCCTGAGTGACAGAACAGGGGAGACTTGGGAGGGGATCAAATAGGAAAACTTTTAATTATGTTAAAGTGTGAAGATCCATTACTTGTGGATATCATAAAATGCATTATTTTGTATGCCAGATTAAGAAAAAATAAAAATTTCACTAGAAAAATATGAACATGCCTAGTTATCTGTGCTCTTTGTATTGTTACAAATTTATGCTAAATGAAGTTTTATAAAATAGTCTCTAAAATACTAAATTGTTTCCTGTTTTAAAAAATATTTTCAATGGCAGCCTCTTAAATCAGTCCTTATTAAACCCTATTAATTTGTCATATACTTTGGCTTATTTTGAGATAATACTGGCATTACTGATGATTTAAATATTTTTGTGTAAAATCATTGTTAAATTTCATGTATTTATAAGAATTAAAGTGAAGAATTAGAGAGATAGGTCAATAGTTAAGAGTATATACTGCTCTTGCAGTGGACCCGAATTTTGTTCCCAGCACCCATGTCAGGAGGCTCATGAGCACCTGTAACTCCAGCTCCAAGTGCTTTGTAGGCACCTGCAGCCATGCTTGTGTACATGCACTCGGGTACACATACAGCCAAGCCAGGCAGGCAGGCAGGCAGGCAGGCAGGCAGACAGTCTCTCCTCTCTCTCTCTCTCTCTCTCTCTCTCTCTCTCTCTCTCTCTCTCTCTTTCTCTCTCCTCTTTTAAGAATTAAATTGAGAGAGCTGGAGAGAGTACTGACTGCTCTTTCAGAGGACCTGGGTTCACATTCCAGCACCCAGATGGTAGCTCACAATCATCTCCAAGATCTGACACTGTCATACAGAATACATCAGGCAAAACACCAATGCGCATAAAATGAAAATAAATAATTTACAAAAAAGAATTAATTTGATTCTGACTCTGTTTTTGTTCTCATTGAAGGTAAATGAGATCGCCTTCATAAATACCCTTGAAGCTCAGAATAAACGTCACGATGTTTTATCAAAACTGAAGGAATATGAGCAGAGACTTAATGAATTGCAGGAAGAACGTCAGAGAAGACAAGAAGAAAAGCAAGCTCGTGATGAGGCTGTGCAGGTAGGGTTCTACTCAGCATTTACTAAGTTCCTTTCATATCTCAGGCTTTGAGTTAGGCTGAAGATCCAGAGAGAAGTAAAACTCTGCCTGCCTGCCTGTCTTTGTCTGTCTCTAGTTCTTACAGAGAAAGTAGAATATATGAAATATGTGTATATACACATATACACACACAGTGAAATATATGTGTGTGCACAAGTGTGTGTGTGTGTGTGTGTGTGTGTGTGTGTGTTGGAGTGGCTTGTGTAACAATTGCTGTCATCTGAAAGAACAGCCAAGGATCTGGTAGTAGTTCATTTCATGAGACTGAGTGTCTTAGTAGTTGCAGTCTGGTGCTAGAGTCTCAGGGAGTTCCTAGAGAGCTATCTCGTTCCAGCTTGTGTTGGAATTCTGAGAATTTAAATAGGTTCTAACACCAGGGAAGGAATGGCTTAGGAACATGACATGAACTTGGCCAATGAGAGTGAGGGCAAGCAGGACAAAAGCAAAAGCTTCCTTCTTTGATGTCTTTTTGTGTGGGTTGCCACCAGAAGATGTGGTTCAGATTAACGTGGGTCTTCCACCTCAAGTCAACCAAGAAAAATCTCTCATAGGTATGTCAGTTACTTGGTTGAATCTTAGTTAATTTCAGATTAAGTGCAGTTGACAAGCAAGATACACTATTTTAAATGGAATTTTTACCTAACTATATTTTCAAGTTCCTTATTAGTATGTAGGAATATAGTTGGCACATTTTTTCAGATAATGACTCTTCAAATTTGATTAAACTTGTTTTCTAACTATGCCACGAGGTGTGCATAGAAGTGTATGACTATATTTGTGTGTATGTGTGTTTGTGTGTTTGTGTGTGTGTGTGTGTGTGTGTGTGTGTGTATTCCTTAGGATTTAATACGTATAAGATCATGTTATAATTTTGTGTAACAATGGTAAATGACATATGAAAACCATAGGTCATTGCTATTTGAATTTTGCTTAAATTCTTAGAAGCTATGTACTTGTAGACAATCCAGGAAAAAATAAATGTTTGTTGTCAAAGTTATGCCACCTTTGATCATTTTAATTGTACTCATAATTCTGATAACTTTAATTTTTTAACACCAGGAACGTAAGAGAGCCTTGGAGGCAGAACGGCAGGCCCGTGTAGAGGAATTATTGATGAAGAGGAAAGAACAAGAAGCTCGAATTGAGCAACAGAGGCAAGAGAAGGAGAAAGCACGTGAAGATGCAGCCCGGGAAAGAGCAAGGTACCTAGTTTACTATCTTGGTTTTAGTCTTGATGAACAATTTGCCATTGAGCAAGTAGTTATAGCTGATCTTATTAACTCCAGTGATGTCTTACATATAGTTTATAAATGCCACAAGTTTAGAAATGTGCCAAATTTTTAGGATATTTGACATTACATTTAAAATAGAGAACTTTTGAAACTTGTATTGGCTGAGAAAATTATTTGAAGTCTTTTTTGCATGAAAAAATATAATTTAACTCTAATGAGCTTCAATGAAAAGGAATTGTCTTTCAAGATATTTGCATAAGTAAGGGTCATCAATTAAAGACCTTTCTTTTGAACCTTAGATTATTTAGATCTCTTTGACTTATAGTTATTTATAAGTATGTATTTAGCTTTCAATATCACATTGCTTTCTGTTACTGGTTTCTAATGAAGTGTTGTCACTTGACGAATATACTTTGTATGTTTTTATTGCTGTAATATTTGTTGAGACTGTGTTTAAGCCTTAGATATGCACTGTACTACATACTGTTCTCTGCGCCCCTGGGGGTGATGTTGGTTAGAATATTCTGTGCTTGTCAGCTGAGTAGCTGACAGAGCCCTCTGGTCTTCTGCGTGTCTGCTATTTTCCATACAGTCCACCCACTTCCCAAGTGTAGTAGCTGAGTGGTATCGTTATGTGTTTTGATGCTAAATTGTACATTCTGTTTTCACTCTATCTTACTGAGATAAGGAAGATATTCTTACTTTTATTATGAAATGCTTCTGTCTGGCTCTAAAAGTATTTCTTGTATAAAGGTCATTTTTTTATTTTATAAAGGTTACATTTATAAAGGTTACAAATATAACCACAGTTGTCTTCTGTTCTTTTTCTTTCATCCTGCTGTGGTTTTCTCAAACATGTTATTTACTTTTCTGAAATCTGCTTATTTATCTCAGCTTTCTGATTTATGTGTTTATTGCACTTAACTTGATGTAACTGTTTAATGAGATAGGGTTTATTGGTGCCAATTTTAGATCGGTCAGCCCTGTGTCTCAAATCTTTGTCACTTTTACTGTTTTAGTCTTTGCTAAAATAAAACTTTTTTTGTACTTTACCTCTTTTTTTTTCTTCTTTTTAAAAAATATTTTATTTATAATCCAGACATTGCTCCCCCCTCTTGGTCCCCCACCTCCCATGGTTCCTCATCCCATTCCTCCTCCCCCCACCCCTGGTCTCTGAGAGGATGCTCCCTCCATCAGGCCTCACCCCTCCCAGCAGCCTCAAGGATTAGGAGCATCTTCTCCCACTGAAGCTAGACCAGGCAGCCCTCTGCTATTTATGTGTTGGGGGCCTCGGATCAGCCCGCGTATGCTGTCTGGTTGGTGGCTCATAGTATAAGTAATAGTGTCAGGCCCTGGCCCCCCACCACCACCCCAAGAACTGAATTCCAAGTTGGGCTGGAAACTGGACCTCCACTTTTCCTTTAGGCGCTTCTTCATTTTTGTCCCTGCAGTTCTTTTAGAAAGGAACAATTCTGAGTCCTTTACCAAGATAGTAGGATGTAGGGGTAAAGACTCTGTGTAGGCACTAACTTGACTTCTCTATATTCAGTGAGTTGTATAGCTGTATAGGGCCTTGCAGTTTGTGGAAAGCAGCCTATAGTCTTGGCAATAGCATGGGTTGTCTAGGGGTTCCCATGGCAACTCTTTAGCCAACAATTAGTTGTAACCCAGTCCCAGTACTGGAACTTTTTATTTGGTGATAAGAGATGGCTTGTCATTGTGACTCTATGTTTCCCAGTATTTGGCAATTTCATTTAGATCACCTTCATAAATGTATATATTTTATGAAGTTTCTACTGTATTAGGTTTTCATACTACCCCCACAAATGGCCTTCCATTTTAGCTGTCTCTCCCTCTATTCCTTCCTCCATTCCCTCCTCCTGTTTCAGTCCCTCTACCCTATGCCATCTATAACTATCCTATTATTTCTCTTTCCCTGGAAGATCTCTCTGCCTGTACAGCCCGCAGTCTATACCTAAACTCTGTGGTTCTATGGATTGTAGCTTAGGTATCAATGACTTAACAACTAATAATCACATATAAGCAAATATATATCGTATTTGTCTTTCTGGGTCTTTGATATCTCATTCAGGATGATTTTTTTCTACTTCTATCTATTTACCTTCAAGTTTCATGCATGCATGCTCACTTTCTCCCTCCCTCCCTCCCTTCCTTCTTTCCTTCCATCTGTTTTCTTTCTTTTCAATGTAGCTGAGTACTCTGTTGTGCATATGTACCACATTGTCTCTATCCATTTATGAAGAAATGTACACAGACATACAGGTTGTTTATGATTTCTGGCTATTATGAATGGAGCAACAATGAGTGTAGTTGAGCAAGTGTTCCTGTGGTAGGATGAACTTTCCTTTTGGGTATATGCCAAAGAGTGGTTGTACTGGCTGATTCTGTGTGTCAACTTGACACAGGCTGGAGTTATCACAGAGAAGGGAGCTTCAGTTGGGGAAGTGCCTCCATGAGATCCAGCTGTGGGGCATTTTCTCAATTAGTGATCAAGGGGGTAGGGCTCCTTGTGGGTGGTGCCATCTCTGGGCTGGAAGTCTTGGGTTCTTTAAGAGAGCAGGCTGAGCAAGCCAGGAGGAAGCAAGCCAGTAAGGAACATCACTCCATGGCCTCTGCTTCAGCTCCTGCTTCCAGACCTGCTTGAGTTCCAGTCCTGACTTCCTTGTGATAAACAACGATGTGGAAGTAAGCCAAATAAACCCTTTCCCCTCCAACTTGCTTCTTGGTCATGATGTTTGTGCAGGAATAGAAACCCTGACTAAGACAGTGGTATAGCTTGATCTTAAGGTATCTTGATTCCCATCTTCCTTAGGGAACCACTACACTGATTTCCATAGTAGCTATATAAGTTTGCACTTCCAAGAGCAATGGATAAGTGTTCCCCTTTTCCCACATTCTCACAAGGGTGAGTTGTTACTTATTTAATTGATTTAAGCCATTTTGGCAAGTATAAGATGAAATATCAAAGTGGTTTTGATTTATATTTTCTTAATAAGAATGTTGAACATTTGTTTTTCAACCATTTTTGTTTCTGCATTTGAGAATTCTCTGTTTAGATCTGTACACCTTTTTTTTCTGTTACTTCTGGCCCTGGCATTCCTCTACACTGGGGCATAGAACCTTCACAGGGCCAAGGGCCTCTCCTCCCATTGATGACCAACTAGGCCATCCTCTGCTACATATGCTGCTGGAGCCATGAGTCCCACCATGTGTACTCTTTGGTTTGTGGTTTAATCCCTGGGAGCTCTGAGGGTTTTAGTTAGTTCATATTGTTGTTTGTCCTAAGGGGCTACAAACAGCTCCTTGGGTCCTTTCTCTAGATTCTTTACTGGGGACCATGTGCTCAGTCCAATGGATGGCTGTGAGCCTCTACTTCTGTATTAGTCGGGTACTGTCAGAGCCTCTCTGGAGACTGCTATATCAGACTCCTGTTATCTAGCACTTGCTGGCATCCACAATAGTGTCTGGGATTGATGATTGAATATAGGAAGGATTTCCAGGTGGAGCAGTCTCTGGATTATCTTTCTTTCAGTCTCTGCTCCATCATTTGTCTCTACAAATCCTTCCGTAGGTATTTTGTTCCCCCCTTTAAGAAGGAAGGAAGTATCGGCCCTTTGGTCTTCCTTCTTGAGTTTCTTGTGGTTTGTGGATTGTATTTTGGGTATTCCGAGCTTCTGGGCTAATATCTGATTTTCAGAGAGTGCATACCATGTGTGTTCTATTGTGATTGGGTTACGTCACTCAGGATGATATTCTCCAGATCCATCCATTTCTCTAAGAATTTCATAAGTTCATTGTTTTTAATAGCTGAGTAGTACTCCATTATGTAGATGTACCACATTTTCTGTATCCATTCCTCTGTTGAGGGACATCTGGGTTCTTTCCAGTTTCTAGCTATTATAAATAAGACTGCTATCAACATAGTGGAGCATGTGTCCTTATTACATGTTCAAGTCTCCAAAAAAGGAAATTGAAGAAGATCTCAGAAGATGGAAAGATCTCCCATGCTCATGGATTGGTAGGATTAATATAGTAAAAATGCCCATCTTACCAAAAGCAATCTACAGATTCAATGCAATCTCTATCAAAATTCCAACTCAATTCTTCACAGATTTCAAAAGAGCAATTTGCAAATTCATCTGGAATAACAAAAAACCTAGGATAGCCAAAATTATTCTCAACAATAGAAGAACCTCTGGTGGAATCACCATGCCAGACCTTAAGCTGTACTACTGAGCAATTGTGATAAAAACTGCATGGTATTGGTATAGTGACAGGCAGGTAGATCAATGAAATAGATTTTAAGACCCAGAAATGAACCTACACACCTATGAGCACTTGATCTGTAAACCATTTTTAAATTGGCTTATTTGTTTTCTTGATATTTAGTTTTTGTAAAAACTTTTTTATTTATTTTGGATATTAGCCCCCCATTGATGTTTGGCTGGTAAAGGTCTTTCCCAGTCTGTAGGCTGCTGCTCTGGCTTCTTGGCTTCTTGCCATCTGCTTCTTCGGATTATTCTCTCTCTCTCTCTCTCTCTCTCTCTCTCTCTCTCTCTCTCTCTCTCTCTCTCTCTCTCTCTTTCCCTCTCTCCTTCCCTCCCTCTCTCTCTGTCTCTCCCTCTTTCTCACTTGCTCTCTCTCACTTGCTTGCTCCCTCCCTCTCTCTCCCTCTCTCCCCCTCTTTCTGTCTCTCCCTCTTTCTCACTTGCTCTCTCTCACTTGCTTGCTCCCTCCCTCTCTCTCCCTCTTTCTGTCTCTCCCTCTTTCTCACTCTCTCTCTCTCTCATTTGCTCTCTCTTTTACTTGCTCCCTCTCTCTCTCCCTCCCTCCCTCTTCCTCTCTCTCTCTCCCTCTCTCTCTCTTTCACTCTCACTCTCTTTCTTTTTTTCTTGAGCTTTCAGATGTGCTGTTAACTTACAAGTATGACATCTCCAGTTTTTTAGGTAGGCAGTTAGTGCTATGAACTTGCCTCTTAACAATACCTTCATTGTTTCCCATAAATTTGTGTATGTTGTATTTATTTTCATTTAATTCTGGAAAGTCTTTAATTTCTTTCTTAGTTTCTGCTTTAACCTATTTTTCATTCAGAAGTGAGTGGGTTAGTTTCCATGAGTTTGTAAGCTTTCTGGTGTTGATACCCAGCTTTAATCTGTGGTGTTCAGATAGGATATTTGGGTGTAATGTTGTGTTAATTACTGTTAGGTCCATTTGCTTTATCATGTCCATTAGTTTCAACATTGCTCTGTTTTGTTTTTCTCTGGATTGATTGTCTATTGGTGAGAGTGGGGTTAAAGCCTCTCTTTTTTCAGTGTGTACCAGTCTGTATGTGATTTACTCTGTTTAATGGTACTTTTAGTAACTTGCGTGCCTTTGTGATTGGGGCATAAGTATTAGGAATTGTAATGTCCTCTTGGTGGATTTTTCTGTTGATGAGTATTTAGTGTCCTCATCTCTTTTGGTTAGTTTTGGTTTCAAGTATATTTTGGTAGATATTAAAATGGCTACAAGAATGTGTGTCTTAGATCCATTTCTTTGGAGTGATGTGCATTATGGTCTCCTCTTCTGTTCTCTTAGCTTGTCAGTTTATATTTTTCCTTTTGTTTTCTTGTGATGTTAATAAAACTTCATGAGGGGAAAAATGTAAATTATGTTTTCAATATTTTGTACTTAATGATAGTTCTAGGCCAGTTTTGGTTCAGAAATTTATTTTCATAGCTTATCATCTATGTTACTTAACCTCCAGAAACAAGTAAAATGAAACAAATCTTTAATCCTTTTCAAATATTTATGAGGCAATGTGTGTGAGACATAATATATTTTCAGAATATTTTAAAAATAATTGCCTATTAGAATATATAAGCTTTACATGGAAATTGTACTTTTTGTTTTCATGAGATGAGGCATGTTGCTCCAAGCAGATAAACTTACAGATTTGCCTTGTTCTGACAGAGATAGGGAAGAACGATTGGCAGCACTCACAGCAGCTCAGCAAGAAGCTATGGAAGAGCTGCAGAAAAAAATTCAGCTTAAGGTCAGAATACCAGGTTATTTTAATTTGAAATTTTAGAGCTTACAGTGGATGGAACACATTATAAAATTCTATGGAATAAAAATTGAATTAGTTTGTATTTATAATTTTTAAATAAATATTTATGAGTTATGACTGATTTAAATTCAGCTGTTTGAAAACTAAGTTTATTTTGTTAAATTTATTTTAATATTGTAGAGTCATTATGGGGCAACAATAAAGAAATTCAATATTTCCTCTTATTAACTAATAGATAAATTGAAGGCATTATTAATAGTATTTTGTTATTTTATGTATCTAGTTTATTATCTAATTATTCAGTTGATATTAATGCTTTTGAATTGCATAGTTCTAACTTGGAAGATTATAAAAACATTAATTTCTAGAAAAATGTTATCAATTTTATAACATATATGTGGTCTCTGCTATCTCAGTACTTTATACTGTATCACAATGAGTTGCATGCTGACTCCTTGTAGAGATATTTAATATATAATAGAGATAGTAACTTTTTAATTTGAAAGACCATATTTTTCAATTTGTAGGGCTATAGGAATTTATCATTAATTAAAATTCAATGCAGCAAATATTTATAATATAGTCTTCCCATTTTCAGAAAGTACCCAATCTAGTGTAAAATTCAGATATGAATTGGTTAACTTTTGTATAATAGTGGTAGAGTTATGTAGAATGTAGGATAGAGGAGGATGCTTTATATATCAAAGATCAGGAAGAATAATTACTCATTTTAATCTTAAAAAATTAATTGAATATAGAAAATACAGTTGAATAAAGTATGTTCTTGGTCATATAAAATAGCATGAATCCCAATAAGATTTTCCTGGGTTAGTGGCTTGAGGTAAAAAAAAGTAGTAATAGGCTGGGCAGTGGCACACCTTTAATCCCAGCACTTGGGAGGCAGAAGCAGGTGGATTTCTGAGTTTGAAGCCAGCCTAGTCTATAGAGTAAGTTCCAGAACAGCCAGGGCTACACAGAGAAACCCTGTCTCGAAAAACCAAAAAAAAAAAAAAAAAAAAAAAAAAGGTAGTAATACGGCCCAGGTAGGTGTAAGTCTTTGTCACTTTTCTGTGTGTGACTATAAACATTAGTGTTTCTATAGGTCAGCCCTTCTCATAGTGTTTGATAGGTAACCAAATGAATAGTGGGTAGCAGAGTATCAAATTCTACCTCTAAGTAACTAGCAGTTTTGAGTCACTGAGCACAGTGGCACAGTAGATGTATGAAGTTTTGTGTAAAAAATCTGATCATCTTTAACTTACTGTTTTCCAAATTTGTCTATGAAACTATTCTCATAAAGCATATACTAACATTCTCTAGGGCACATCTTAGGAAGCAATATTGTCCATGTGTGATATGTTAAAAGATTAAGCTTGGTTCTTCAGTGTGAAAGTTAGTATCAAAACAAGGCACTTTTGGATTATTTTAGAAGTTTTAATGGAAAGTCTTTTTTCAAGTTCTTAGTATAATCTGAATACTTTTTAAGTTTCTCACACTATGATCCTATCTCCAGCATGACGAAAGCATTCGAAGGCACATGGAACAGATTGAGCAAAGGAAAGAAAAAGCTGCGGAGTTAAGCAGTGGGCGGCATGCAAGCACTGATTACGCCCCCAAACTGACCCCTTATGAAAGAAAGAAGCAGTGTTCTCTCTGCAATGTCCTGGTAGGTGGTTGTCATTATCAACAGTCTGGTGATACGATTTACTGCTAAGATTTAGTAAAAGGCTCCCAGCCTTTTAAATCTTGTGCTAAGGCATCTACTAAGTTGTCTGGACTTCTGTGAGGATTTTAAATGGAAAATAAGTACTAAAATAATAGCAGTTAGGAATGGCAGTGCAAAGTGCCAATGTTTGCAGTTGTTATTAAAATGTTTGTTTACCTGCTTAATGGTAGACTAAGCCAATATTTTAGTGTATTGAGACCAAAAACCAAAACCCAAGATTTCAATGTTTTTCGAATCTTTAAATTTAGTCTGAGAATTACATTCTTTTTTTTTATTATTTTTAATTTATTTTTTATACTCCATATTCCATTCCCTGCCTCCCCAATCCATCCATCCTAGAGTGACCTGAATTTGTATATAATGTACTGGATTAAATATTAATTATAATAAATATTATAATAATATAATGTTTAGTTCTTAGTATTGGGTACATTGGTATGTTGATTGCTATGGCTTTGATTTTGTGTTTCTAGATTGCTTCTGAAGTGTATCTCTTTAGCCACATTAAAGGGAAAAAACATCAACAAGCTGTGAGAGGGAATAGCAGTATCCAGGGGCGTGAACTTTCAGATGAGGAAGTGGTAAGCTTTACATTTGTCCTTTTACAGTTATTGATTACATAGGATGAGCTCTTTATTATATATTCCTTATTTATGTGTATTTGTATAGCTGTTTAGAACCATGCTTAGCACTTAATATCTACATTAGTATAATAGGCAGGTATTTTGTTATTTTAGTATACATATTAATAATTATACAGATAAGATTTTTGCTATCACTTATATAATTTTTGTACAAAAATATGTTACACTATCTTGTGCTGGTGAGATAGCTCATTCATACAATAAAGGCACATGCAGCCAAACCTGTCATCCTCAGTTTGATCCCTGAGACTCACATGGTGGAAGGAGGAAATTGACTCTCTGAAATTGTCCTCTAACCCTGACCCTCATGCCACGGCAGATAGACAACTGAGTGTGCACACATACCCTAAATGAATAAAACATATTTCAAAAAATTTGAGAAGTTATAACCAGGTACTCCAGATGTAGTTTTGCAATTAATAGGAGCAGGGTTTGTAGAGAACCAGAATTGTTTTCAAGCACCCACAGTGTGTGCCTCACAACTGCCTTTACCACCAGCTCTAGGAGATCTGATGCCCTCATTTGACCTCTGTGGCCATCTACATGTACATGTAGACACACATAGGCACATGCACACATACACATAAAAGTAAGTTTTGAAAAAAGAGAAGTTATAATAGTTTGTTATTAATTTGAGACAAAAATTCATCAGTGATTATCAAATGTTTTGGAAAATATAGATCAATGTCTATTTCTGTAAGTGGTTAATATTCCATTAGTAAACCATTTACAAAGTTTTATTTACCTATAATCAGTGTTTATTAAAATTTTATAAATATAATTTTATAAAAATGTTTATAATATAAATATGTTTATAATTTTATATTAAGCTGTTCTTGAACTATGGTATTTATGAATTTGTTCTCTCTATTATACAAAATGTCTAAATCTACTAAAGAGTGTGAAAGTCATGCTTGTTAGACATCTCTTAAGATGCCCAGAAAAGATTATTGTGATTTCTTTGAGTACAGTACTTGTTTGTAGATGTTAGTATATGGTAAACTTCTATTTAACACTTATTTTAGTTACTTTGCGAGTATTGTGGGGTGGAAATCAGGAAACAGTTGTGGGGGTTGTTGCTCTTGTTATGTTTGCCACTGCCCTGTATACTCAGGCTACTGCAGATTCTGTATTTAATATTTGCCATAGAAGCAACTCACTGACAGCTAACTCTTTTATTTTTGCTCTGGGGATTGAATTTAGGTTTGTCATCAGAATTACATAGCAAGCACTTTTACTCACCAAGCCATCTTACTGGCTGGGTGTGTGTTTCTTTTCAATTCCTTTGGCATATCTGAAGGTCAGAAAGTGGTATATATACAGAATTCTAAACACTTCTTAAAATGTTTTTTTTCCATTGACCAGTCACCATCTTTATTTTGAAAGTCTTAGTTGTTAGATATGTTTAAGATACTCTTTTGCATTCAATCAATAGCAGCGTTTAAGAAACCCTAGGAAATATTTCTAACAGTTGGAAAAGTCACAAAAATTAAATGTGCTCTAGAGATATTCTTCTGCATTTGACTCAGACACTACTTCTGGCACTGCTTTGGAGAAAAAGCAACATGAACAAAAAAATTCTAATCCTGGGACTGTCAGTTCTACTTGGGTTGTTCACAATGTGCTGAGATCCTACTGTCATCTCCACAGCCAAGGAACACCTTGTTTCTACATTGGTCCATTTAGACTCTGTACCCTCTGGTTGAGGAGGTGTCACTGTGGATGGTCTTTGTTTTTATCTACTGGTTGATGATTCTTATTTTAAAGTCTTAACATCAGTAAACTGAACAGATTGCCCAACACCTTATTAAAATCACTCTTAATTACTTTAGTCTGAATCTCCCCATTGGAGGCTAGTTCCTGGTTGGTCAGGATGGACTCCTCACACTTAGCTAGACTTTTCATTTGCAACAGACACTGTGATGATGTGATATGTGACTGCATGGCCATCTCAGTTTGCAAATTAGAGGAAGACTTATGATCTACCTATCTCTTCCCTGCATAATGGGACTATGTTTGACAGAAATTGGTGTATTAGCCATGGGTGGTGGAGATACCAATCCCTGAATGATAATTTTCTTGGCTGTACTCTTGGGAGAGTCTCTCTGGCTTCTCAGGTTTGGATTCAGTCACTGTGACCTTCAACTGCTTGAGCTCTTAATCTTTGACACAGAGTTATTTTCCAGCTGGCTAGCTGCTGCCTGACCTGATGCTCACAGTCCTTCTGCCTTCCTCCGTCCCCATGCCTTACAGCCTCACCCTCGTGTGCTTGTTGGAGGCTTTCACTGAAGCTTCTTATTCTGCCTGGCAAGCTCCTGATGCATATCATGTTTATTGTCTTCATAGACCATAGTTGTTTTCTCCAAAATCTTAGTCTTGTATGTCAAAGTTTTGATTTTCTTCTCCAGTCATTCTATTTCTGACTTAAGTTCTGAGACCAACTTTGTCAAATGCTTTTTTAATGCCTTGAATGTAATGTATTATTTGCTAAGCTCCTCAGGCATCAGTTGTCATAGGCAACATCATTTCTCCAAAACTTCTATCACTTTTGGAAGGGTCTCTGGTTGATATCCATGAATTTGCACAGGGGCAATGATGCGAAATTCTCTAGAATCATTTCAGTCACCAGTGGCTCATCTCCAACTACCCTTCCTAATCAGGTTTGTGCTTTGCTTTCTGGTATTAACCCACATATCATCTTGTCTTTGGTCTCACTACTTCACCTGTTGGGTTAGTTCAGCAAATCTCATGGCTTGGAAGCTTTCTTCATAGTCTTCAGTCTTTGTATTCATATACAATCAGCTGTCCCTTCCTTCCTCATTGAACAGTTGGATAACTTTGCATCTTGATGTGGAGCCATCTTGTTAGTCCCATACAATTAGTTCTTTTCCAGGACTTCATTATGTTCTTAGCATCACCACTGACTGATAAATGTTTCCAGCTTCATATAATCTCTTACCATCTGCTTCTGTCTGGTTAGTTCTTTCACATCCAGAAAGATCCACCAGAAATCACTGACTGATAGTCATTTGTTCTTTTTTCTGTAACTTGTCTCTCTTGGCATCTGGGGTAGCGTGGACTAGTTTAATGCTGCATGGGGAAAAGTAGACTCTAGGTAATGGCAAAATGCCTCATTTTCTGACCTCTGAGAAAGCCTTCAAATGGTTTTTTCTATTTCTGTCCACCCTGCAACATATATAGTGTGATTCTTCTTGGAACATTTAGATTGTGAGAGTACAGACTCTGTGTTCTTATAGTTGTACTGCAGCCATTTGGGCTTTATGGGGTCAGACCTCTTTCACAGATCATACGTAATTATTATAGATTACAATGTAAGAGACAAGTATGCCATAGACACTGACTTTGTTGACCTTTGCTTTGCATATTTTTGTATATTTACTGTAATCTTCAAACTCTGGATCTACTTGTCTCTTGTTAGAGGGAGTCTTTGAAATGGGCAGGGCTTCCGTTTTGTTCCAGGGCATCCTTTTTGCATTGCATGTCTGTACTATCCCTATCATTACATTTAAATGTAACATTTTGCTTGAAATGACTATGTGCTATTAAAACTTATGTCCAACCAGTGAAGAAGCAGTTCTTCATTCCCTGGAGAACTTGTCATTGTATGAGCTTTTCCACTTCCAGCCATACCTTATAGAAACAAAAGACTGCTCTTATTACAAATGAGGTCATCTACCAAGAGACTAACAACAGCATCAAAAGGTGCCTTTTGGGTGGTGTGAGTTGCTTAAATGAATACAAGGTCTGCTAGTCTCCATTTTTCTTGAGATGATAACCCTTAGCAGTATAGAGCTATACAGTTATAATATTAACCACATCTACACAGCATTCTTGATCAGGAAAGCATATTCGGTACACCTTACAGTATACTTCAATTGGATCTTTTTTTTTTTAATTAGATATTTTCTTTATTTACATGTCATATGATTTCTCCTTTCCCAGTTTCCCCTCAAAAACAAACAAACAAACAAACAAACAAATAAAAACAAGAACAAACTC
>JADRCD010097147.1:0-15658 GCA_019843815.1 Montemys delectorum | reverse complement strand
CTGTAGGCTTCTTGTATGTTTATGGGCATCTCTTTCTTTAGGTTAGGGAAATTTTCTTTTTTAATTTTGTTAAAGATATTTACTGGCCCTTTAACTTGGGAATCTTCACTCTCTTCTATACCTATTATTCGTAGGTTTGGTCTTCTCATTGTGTCCTGGATTTCCTAGATGTTTTGGGTTAGGAGCTTTTTGCTTTGTGCATTTTCTTTGACTGTTGTGTCCATGTTTTCTATGGTGTCTTCTGACTCTGAGATTCTCTCTTCTATCTCTTGTACTCTGTTGGTGATGCTTGTATCTATGACTCCTGATGTCTTTCCTAGGTTTTCTATCTCCAGGGTCGTCTCCCTTTGTGATTTCTTTATTGTTTCTATTTCCCTTTTTAGATCTTGGATGATTTTGTTCAATTCCTTCACCTGTTTGCTTGTGTTTTCCTGTAATTCTTTAAGGGATTCTTATGTTTCCTCTTTAAGGTCTTCTAACTGTTTACCTGTGTTCTCTTGTATTTCTTTGAGGGAGTTATTTTTGTCCTTCTTAAAGACTTTTATCATCATCATGAGGTGCAGTTTTAAATCAGAGTCTTGCTTTTCTGGTGTGTTGGAGTATCCAGTGCTTGCTATGGTGGGAGAATCGGTTCTGATGATGCCAAGTAGCCTTGGTTTCTGCTGTTTATGTTCTTACCCTTGCCTTTTGCCATCTGGTTATCTCTGATGTTAGCTGGTCTTGCTGTCTCTGACTGTGGCTTGTGCTTCCTGCAAGCCTGTGTGTCGGTATTCCTGGGAGACCAGTTCTCTCTGGGAGGAATTTGGGTATGAAGAGCTGTTGTACAGGGTCAGCTCTGGCGTGCAGACAGAAAGCAGAAGGATCTTGTCCCCAGCTTTTCCTTGGTTCCTGTGTCCTGATGGCTCTGGGAAGTTCCCTCTTGGGCCAGGAATTTGAACAGAAGTGGTGGTCTCACTTGTGCTTTCAGGTGTGTCAGCACAGTTGGGAGACTAGCTTTCTCCTGGCAGGATTTGGGTACTATGGAGGCATTCTCTCAATTGAGGTTACCTCCTGTCATATGACTATAGCTTGTGTCGAGTTGATGTAAAACTAACCAGCACAGATCCATCATATAACAATATATTTGCATTCAAAATCCAGCCACTAGAAGAAATTACGTATTGTTATTCTTAAGTTTATTCCCACAGTAGTTAAAAATTCTATGGATGAGATAAGAGAACACTGCATTCCTTTCCTTTTTAGCTTGCTACATACCTCAGATCTGTATCCAGTATATTCACATGTATATCTTAGATACCTACTGGTCCAAAATGGAGAATATATACTTTGAAAAAAAAATAGCAAAAAACTTATGCTTTTTATAGCGCTTACACTCTAGTAAGAGCACACTATAACCTAAGGAACTCACTTATGGTGAGTTAGATGATGCAGGGAAGTGTGGGGCAGTGGGCTGTTCTGACAGTCTGGATCCAGTGGAGTGCCACCTTGGAATCCCAGAGCACCCACTGAGCAGAGCAAATTTGTTTACAAGGGATAGTAGGTGTTCGGTGGTAGCTCCTGAGACCATGGCTCAGATTTCAGCCCCAACCCACCATGGCCCCAGCAGGAATGGTGTGTAATATTGGTCAAGCCCTCTTACATGCAAATAAAGATTCTCAGACCAAACCAATGATATATATATAAAATCCAGGGAAGTAAAGTGCGAGAAAGATCTACTCTGTTGTCTGAGCCTTTTGTTCTAAGAGCTGTAACACTTGGGAAGAGGTCTGCTCTCCCAAAACGCGGCCTGAAGCTTCATAGCACTCCTCACTGGCTAGTCGGCCTGTTGGCCCCAGCCCTACCTGACTCAGTGCAGGGCTGTGCAGAGAAATGGAGTGGGCTGGAAATCACGGAAGAGACTGCTCTGTCAGTGCTCGCTCGATTCCCTTCCCTAGGGCTCCTGCACCAAGCTGGGCCAGAGATCTCAGTGGAAAGCTCTGGCATTCAGGCCCACAGGGAAGGGGCCACTGTGTATGGTGGCACTCAAAGCCTTAGAGCTCAGATCCAATCTAGTGTCCCACTCAAATTGTCTTGCTCAGCCTTGCATGACAGGCCTTGTTTTTCACTGCTCCCCAGCACAATCGCCTGCTTCTCTCAAACGAATTTTCCCTTCATGTTCTGCAGCACTTCAAGTTGCTGAACTGTGAGCACCCCTAACTGTATCAACTTTAGTGCGTCCCAGTTTTTGGTTTCCTAGGTACCTCCCTGAGGCATCCCTCTTTGCCTGTGGGGTTATTATCCAGCTAGGTTGTCAGCCAGCTAGGTTTACATCTGCTCCTATCATCATGCACATCAACAGCATCGATAATACATCAACTCTTTCTGTGATTTCCAAATTTACAATTTCCATGGGATGACTCTCAGTCAGGACCAGTGAAATGAAGCAACAGGATCTTGCTGTAACAAAGGCTATGGTAGGTTACTGGGTCATGGAGAATGTACTTAGTTGGGAAATGTAAATAGGAATGGCTGGAAGCAATAGGATGAGGTGTGTGCATGGGGGCACACAGTATTTGCACACAAATGAAAGTTAACTGCTTGTATTTTTTTCTAGGTGAGATCAGGTGCTTCCAGTACCTAACCCAATGAGTTTTTTATATTAATTCTATTTTGGGAACAAAGAATGATTGTTAAAGGAAACATCAAGCATCCCTCCTTTCTCAATGGGAGCAATTTGGATTTTCTAAGGCTTGGGACAAGGTAAAGCTTATTATGTATGCTGCTCGATGCAGGTCTTGCAATCCATTCTTCTTATTTCCAGTGCCTGTGGAGGTGATAGGTACCCTGTGTGCACTTATATGGTCTGATGTAGGCACATGGCCTGAGGCTTTGGAAACTGTCCCCTTGCAGTCTGGATTTTAGGTCTTATTTATTTCTATTGTATGGGGTAAGTAGGTGTTTATAAGAATGTTGCAGGATATTTGATTACACTGTGAACCCTAAGATTGTATTATTTACTGGAAAATCTGTTTTTTTTTAGTTGTGGTGCTGCTCAGCCTTAGCACACACCTTTAATCCAAGAGCTTTCTGCTTGAGTATTACAAGCATTATTAAGTAAAGTAAACCATAGGTCAACCACGAAGGCAGAGCAAGCAACCCGTTGACAGGAAGTGAACTAGGATTACTAAGAAAAAAAAACAATAGAGAGTAAGAGGGAGTTAGGAGGATGATAGAGAGACTCACAGGAAATAGAAAGAGGGAGCATTCAGTTTGAAGGAGGTTTTTCTGAGACTGTGTATGTGAGGGCGAGAGAGGGCATTCCTTCTTGGTTGCTGGTTGAGGGGGAAGGTCAGCTGGTGCTTTCTCTGTCTCTTTGAGCTAGTAAGCCCTTACCCCAGGCATCTGGCTCCTGAGTCTTCATTGGTAAAATAAAGTGATTGAGATTTTGTTAAAAACAACACAAGACTTGTGAGTACACCAGATTGGAGCAAAGTGTGAAGTTGACTTAGACCTGACCAACTGCCCACCTCTCCCAGCTTGTGGTTGTAGCACTTGCTGTCTTGGAGTCTAGGAGGAGGTTACTAGACAATGCAGCTTGGCTGGAGCTTTCTTCTGAGCAATCTCTAGCTTGGGTTGGCTCTCACAGTGGAGACAAATCTCAACTCTAATCTCAACTCTAGAAAACTCTCCTGGGACTCTTAGAAAACAGTGGAAAGTCATAAATATAGGCTCCTTTCCTATTAATATCACTGGAGTACTTTTAGCGGTTATCAAGAACTTTCATAATTCAGCCTTGGAAGAACTTTCTACATAAGACATAGCCCAAAGGAGTCATAAAGGGAATACATAGAAAGCTTAGGACTTCTACCTGGGTGGTCTGCTCTCAAATTCTATACTTCTTATACTATCAGACACTACACTTTGC
This sequence comes from Montemys delectorum, assembly GCA_019843815.1. Taxonomy (NCBI): domain Eukaryota; kingdom Metazoa; phylum Chordata; class Mammalia; order Rodentia; family Muridae; genus Montemys; species Montemys delectorum. Next base: position 11,754 of record JADRCD010097147.1, on the reverse strand, counting down.
CCAAGAATTTGTCAATCTTCCTATCTGGTTCTATTATATTGCCTGGGAGTTTGATCATGAGCCTCAAATTCAAATCCCACTTTGGCTACATGACAGTTGAAAGGACTCTCAACCTTACTGTTAAGTAAAAGGCTCAGGCCAGGTCTCAGGTGAGCTTCTACTCTCCTGTTAGAGAAAATCCTGCAGATATCACCAAAGGCAGCCTTACTGGAAAATGAGCTCCAGTTCCAAGTGTCCCACAGTGGTTGACTGAGTTACAGTTAAATACCTGTCTAAAAGTCCTGTGGTCCTAGCCTGCCATAACTGTGCCTGTTCTGTAGCATGATGTGATTGGCTTGAGCCTCTACTTTAGTTCATATCATGCTACATAATAGGCACTTGGGAGGAAAAGGCAGGAAGGTGAGGAACAGACCAGCTTGGTCTATGTAGTGAGTTCTGTCTGGGTCAACCAGATCTATATGGTGAGACCCTGTCTGAAAACTAAAGCAAAACAGAAAACAATGAGGATTTCATAATCTGAACAACATTGCGAGTTGACTGGGCTCAGCTGGTAGACCTGTTCCATCTGGAGCACATGTGGCTGTGCTCAACTGTGAGTTGGTGGAGGCTAGGATGGCTTTGTTCACATAATAGGGCATAGATTTGTCTGCTGGATGAGACCTTAGCTCACTTCAGTCTGGCTCTTCCCAATGATGGCTGACTTCTCTGCCTAGCAGCTCAGGGCTTTGAAGAGGGTGTAAGATATTCATGCTACAAAGTTTACTATGCTGAGGTCAAGGAGTCAGACAGCATTCCTTCTGCTGTGTTTGGGCATTGAAAGCAAGCAAGGTCCACTCAGATTCAGGAAGGAGAGGGAAGCAGTAGCTAGTCAGATGGAGCTGGTCAGATGCTAAACAAACTACTATTTTACACCAAAGCGATCCTTTCCCATGCTGGTTATCTGCCAGGCCTCTGCAGGCATCTTTGAATTGCATATCTGGTCTTACAGCCTGAATTACAGTTAAGAGAAATAATATGAAGAAGGGCAGCACAATTGACTTTCTGTGAACAGAACAAAACAGAAACCACCTAACCTTGACTTGACTCTTTCTTGTCTCTGCATTCCTTCAGTACCTCAGTGGACAAGCTGATAGATGGGGAAGTCAGTATTTTGCACATTAAGCAAGATCTAGGCTATTCTGGTTCTCCTGCAGTATATTTTTAGGAGACAATAGGGGAACATATGGAAGAACATACTTGTTCCTTGTGCTGGGGCAGTGATCTCTGAAGATCTCACGAGATCAGCCAAACTCCATAGGCTCTGCCCCACCCCCCAGACAAAGCAGGTTTCATCTGAAATCCTTGAAAAATCTCAAGGAAATGAAAGTGTTTACTGAATTATCCCTGGGAAGCCCTTCATTTATTATCTTAAAGCAAATAGGAAAAGCAGAAGTGAGACTTAAGGAGCAATATTACTTTATGCAAACATTACAGAAAGTGTCTTTCATCTTGCACTGCAAACTCCAACAGAGCAGGAAACAGGCCTTTCAGTTGCTCTGTTTCTGGAACAAAGAGTAGAAACAGAGGGTGTACAGGCACCGTGGACTTTTAGGGGTATGATGAAGAGATGCCTTTGCTTCCTGCGTGGATTAGTAGTAGGGGTTGGTATGTTGGCCAGTCTCTTGCTGGGGCTAGCCTGTCATCTCTCAAGAATCATTTAACCTCCCTTTTCTCATTTCATGTGTTCTCTTAGGTTCAAAATTCAATACATCTTTCTTAAAAGACTGGATTAGGAAATGGGAAAAGTAAGTCAATGTTCTCTAAATTTTCTCATTTCTTGCCTTCTGAAATTTTCTACTGAAAAAAATGAAAAAGCAATCAATCATTCTTTAACTATATATTTGAAGGAGGTTTAAGTTGAAGAAATACATTTATGGTAGTTAGTCAGTATGGATCCCTTGGTTTCATTATATTGTACATGTCCAAATATTGAAATAAGTGAGTATTTTGGGCAAAACAGAGCCTGGATTTATAGACTAGGTTAGCTATTATAAATTTAAAATAAATTATTGTATGTGTATATATGATATGTCTCTTGTGTGTGGGGGTGTACATGTAACATTGCACATGCATGGAGGTCAGAGGACAACTTTGTGGAGTTGATTCTCTCATCCCACAGTTGGGTTCCAGAATTGAACTCAGGTTATCAAGCTTGCAAGGCCTTTACCCACTGAGACAACAATTGGAAATAGTTCTCATTTGACACGAAAAAGCTAACAAATACACCAAGAAATAGCAAAAGCCGAGGAAATACTATTTTTAGATTAAGAAGACAGTCATCTCCTGAGTGCCCATGATAGATGTGTGTAGGTATGTAATGCCTGAAATGTGGTACTCAATAAAATGTAGTGAGCAAATGGATATCTAAACCATTACATGATCTAGGCTGCCTGAACCATCATTACATGATCTTTTTCAAATACACAGGGTTCAATCACTTGTTTCTTTCATTCCTTCTCCTTTTCTAGTCTGAAATTGTACATGCTTTTCATACAAATTCGTGATTTCCCCTAGCTTTGCTTTCCTCAGTGTAAAGGAGGGTGCTAGGCCTTTGTAATTTACAGTCTCAGTCTCTCATTGCTCTTGGAAGACGCAGAAGAACTTATTTTTGTTTTGTATTGCTTTTTTTTTTTTAAATCAGAGACAGCAGTAGATCTTCAGTGCTAGTAATGGGTCTGAAGTTCAGGGTCCCCTGTTTGCACACTCTACGATTTCAGTACATGTGTAACAAGTGTAAACTTGTTATCCCCATCCTCCTATGCTAAGGTGTAACACTCACATGAATAACTACCTGTCTTCATTAGCTTGTAAATGGCAACTTGGAAAATATGTGTGAGAATAGAAATTAAGAGTGTATGAGTGGAGAGGTGGCTCAGTGGTTAAGAGCACTGAATGCTCTTCCAGAGGTCCTGAGTTCAATTTCCAGCAACCACATGGTGGCTCAGAACCACCTGTAATGGGATCTGATGTCCTCTTCTGGTGTGTCTGATGATAGCTACAGTGTACTCATGAACATAAAATAAATAAATATTTCTTTAAAAAAGATATTAAAAAAGAGTATATGATTAAAGTACAAGAAGTAGAAAGTGAACAGGCTTTGAAATGTGAGAGGAGATTTCTGGCAGACACAAGAGAGTAGAGGAAGAAAAAGAAAAGTAAAGAAGAAAGGAAGGAGATGAGGGAGACAGGAGGGAGGGCTATGCTCACTCTGAGGAGCAGCCACTAGTGACCCCATCACATAATAATCAAAACACCAAATGCACTAAACAAAGAAAGAATTTTAAAAACAGTAAAGGAAAAAGGTCAAGTAACATACAAAGGCAGGCCTATCAGAATTATACCAGACTTCTCACCAGAGACTATGAAAGCTAGAAGATCCTGGGCAGATGTCATACAGACCCTAAGAGAACACAAATGCCAGCCCAGCTACTATACCCAGCAAAACTCTCAATTACCATATATGGAGAAAACAAGATATTCTATGACAAAACAAAATTTACACAATATCTTTCCACAAATCCAGCCCTACAAAGGATAATAGATGGAAAACATCAACGTAAGGAGCTAAACTATACCCTAGAAGAAGCAAGAAAGTAATCTTTCAACAAATCCACACAAATCTAATTTCACCTCTTACAACAAAAACAACAGGAAGTGACAATTATTTTTTCTTAATATCTTAATATGAAAATTAATATTACCAACATATCCTAAGTGATTGAAATCCAAATAAAAAGGAATTAGAAATTTGTTGATTCTCATCCAATGGTCTCTCTAATTTGGTAATTGGAGAAATAGGTCCAATATTGTACAATCTACATACACTTTCTGCTTGTTTGTTCATGACAGTGTCTTGCTCTGTATAACATAAGGGTCTTGAAATCTTGCTTCTTCTATCTCAGCCTCTCTATTAGTAGTATTGTTTGCTTCATGTTTTTTACACTATACTACGGTTTTCAGAACAGCTTATATATTTGAAACGTATTTATATACCCAAAAGAAACATAGACAATTAACTTGGGAGGTGGCTTGTAGGATAACAACAAAGAGTGAGACTGAGTGCTTTGCTTCACGTTTGTAACTCTTGTATCAAGTTTGAAGAAGAGGACTTTATAAGTTACTCTTTCTCTGGGATGAATATTTTTCAAAATTATCACAGCTAATGAACCAAATTTTTACCCTCATCTAATATATGTGCCACCCTCCAAGCAGAATCATTGTTCATTGAAACAGGTGGTTAATGATTTTATGGATAGATCATCTTAATACACACACCATTTCTTAAATGAGTATAACCTGTTCTTTGTGGGTTGAGAATAAATTCACTCATTCAAGTCAAATAGCTTTGACCATAGCAGGAAGTCTGTATCCAAAAATCGTGCCTACAATTTATTCCTTGGTGCAGCAGAACTGTCAACTCTCAGCTTAGCTACGATGGAGGTAAAATCCTTTGGTGATTTGAGGGTCATTGATGTACAGCCTTATTACAATGAAATCCAATGTCTAAAAATTGTACTTATTTTGGGCTTGTACCACAGTAACTCTACTAAATACAAAACAAACAAACAAACAAAAAGACTTTATGTATTTATGTTCATTTAAGAAAATACTAGTACTGATATATTATTTTGAAATATATAGTTAATATGTTTGAAGTTATTTAAAATTTATATTGAGAAAAACATGTATTTTCAGTATTACTGTAGACAAGCATCTACATAAGGCTGATCAATTGATTGTTGTTTTATATCAAACAACTTTTATAATACTCATTTTTATTGTTAAATATTTTATAAATTTTAAAGAATATGACAAAAAAGATATTGTAGGTGTTGAATGGGAGGTCTCTGGGAGGAGTTGGGGTACAAAAGGGAAGCAAGAATGTGATTTAATTCTATTTTCTTAAAATGTTTTTAAATGTTAACCAATTCAGATAAATTGAAATCATGTAACTTTTCTCATCATAATGCAATAAAAGTTTAAAAAAATGTTTGTGCCATCAGCCTCAGCCACTCTGATTCTCTTAATTTTCTCTTTTATGAAGGGCATGGCTGGGAAAAGATGCTGAGAAGATCCAACTTGAAGTTGGAAAGGGGCTGGTTCTATTCTCTCCCTACTTTCTCCATACCCTGGAGCCTCTCATTCTGTTCACTTTCCTGAAGACAGATGCTGTCTTGGTGGAAGGAGGATGCTCAGAATGTCAGTGACTCAGCAGACTTGAGACTTAGATGGAGATTTCTCTCTTCATGTTCATGCCAAAGTGAGTCTGTCACTCAACCCATTAAAATTCAGAGAATAAGTGACCTTGTGGAAAGCAGTCCCATCTGGTACAAAGACTGCAGAGATACAATACTAGGTGGAGGTAGATTATTTTAGTAAAGCAAACTGCTGAAGTGTAGACCTAGTTTTAATCATGCAGGCTAACAAGGGCTAGTTGTCATTTAGATCCTTTATCTGCAGACATCTTTTGTGGTTTACTACAGCAAGGTGATAAACTGTTCCTTCCTCTTTCTGTACATTCAGGAGGCTCAGAAAAACCAAATGGTTTATATAATTCCCAGTGAAGGTAAGACATGGGGGAGGTAAAGCATGGAAAGGCAGATGAAGGGGGCGGGAAGAGCCTAAAGTCTGGAGTAGTCGGGGAGATGGAGGGTGTAAAAGGAGGTGGTGATGAAACCTTCCGATGGAAAATCCTCCTCAAAAGTCCCAGGGTACCCACTGCAACAAGTTTGGCTTTGGAGTATGAGCAACTACCTACCTAGCAGTGAGACCTGATGATTCATTTAACTCCCCACACCTGCCAAAAGCGCAGGAATAATTCATACTGTATACTGCAGGAATAATGCAAGAGCCACATCCGAGTGTGTCTTCTAGGTCAGTGAACTACTGTTTGATCAACGGAGTCCTCAGTTAACCACGCTCATGGGCTAAAAAACACAGGTGGTGAAATTAAATTGGAAGACTTCTTGAAGCACGCCAGTCTATATTGGCAAAACTTGTTTTGCAGAGTACAAAATTTTCATCAGTTACTTCTAAGTAAAGTGATACTTTATAAATGATGCTCCAGTACAGGAGGGCTGTCAGGGTAGGAGCAGAAGAGAATGGGAGCAAAAGGGACCCTTTAACTAGGGAGGGTGAAGGGAGAAGAAGGGGGGTACAATAACAGTAAGGATGTCTGAAGCAGACATAAAGAAATAGTAATATGCATCTACCTAAAATTACATATAATGTAATATACCATATATACATACATATACATATATACACACATATATGCATATACATATATAGAGTAAATGAAAATCTTTCATCTGTATGGGCAAGGCTCTCCCTAAGAGCAATAGATTAACAAAACCCTCACCACCAGTCATGAGATGCCCCCATGTTAGTCATTGGTCAAGATTGTCCAGGAGACTCCCAAAATATTATAGGCTATTGCTGTTGTTCTTGCTCCCTACCTCTATCCCCAGAGGTGGAAAGTAAATCTCTATTTCTGAAGTACACCATGTACTTTGGACACAGGACCTGAAGGATGTGAGTATTTTTTCACCTAAAGCTTCTTCCCTGAGCACTAGCTTTCATGGCCTTAGAAGGTGTCATGTAAGCTTTCCAAGGGAGGGAAGCAACCAACAGTCCTGCCCAGCAGTGATACCTATGAACTAAAACAATGATCAGTATGCTGTGATGCACTTAAGACTGCAATGGGGCCATGCAACCTTGTCAGTAACCAATAGCTCTCTAATTGGACTAAAATCCTGCTCAATAAGAAGGAAATTAGCTTGCTTGGTTCCAGAGACCTAGCCTTAATGCTAGACAACTACAGGCAGATAATGAATGCCAAGAATGGAAAAATACTTTCGCTTAGGGAAATGCCCCTAAACCCTTATCCAATACTAAGTGGTCAGTCCTGAAACCATATGCATACAATTAATGCTGTACAGACTGAGTAGGGTGGTTCTATTACATATTTAGGAATATATGTATGCACACACATATGTATGTATATCAACAATTAAAGAAATGGAGGACATGAATTAGAGAGAGAGAGAGAGAGAGAGAGAGAGAGAGAGAGAGAGAGAGAGAGGGAGAATGAACAAGAGAACACAATGGGGGTGAATAGGAAGGATTAGAGGGAGGAAAGGAAAAGTGGACACAAGGTAATCATATTTTGCTTTTAAAAATTAAAGATATTAATTCTTCTTTTAGGTGATGCTTGGAATAAAACTTTCTAGTTATATCTGTACTAGCAGATTTTGTTTTTTCCTCAAGAAAAACACGTAACAATGGTGGTAGAAGAAGTAATTATTATACCAACTCGCTTTTTTAAGGTATGATATATTAATCTTGAAATGGTGGGATAAGCTTTAATTCCAGCATTTGGGAGACAGAGACAGGTGGATCTTTGTGAGTTCAAGGCCAGCCTGGTCTACATGGCAAGTTTCAGGAAAGCGAAGACTACATAGAGACCCTGTCACAAACAGACAGACAGACAGAAATCCAATGGTGAGTGTGATTGACTAATTTAGAAGAAAAAAACATAAGCTGCTATTTATATACAGCTTTTGTAAAGCAAATATCCTTTCCCAGAAAGAGATAAGTGATTAACTGCCTTGAAAAGAGCAATAAATAGTCCAAGAGTCAGGTTGAGTTCAGGCCAGAGATGCACCATGAGTTAATGAGCAACCTCCAAGAGGTTCACCACATTCATCGTAATTTTTGTCCTCTTATACATAAGATGAGGGGGCTGGCTTAGATAAAGTCAAAGATTTAGTTTTGGGCAGTAGTGGCGGACACTTTTAATCCCAGCATTTGGGAGGCAGAGGCAGGAGGATTTCTGAGTTCAAGGCCAGTCTGGTCTACAGAGTGAGTTCCAGAACAACCAGGGCCACACAGAGAAACCCTGTCTCGAAAAACAAACAAAAAAACCAAAAACCAAAAGCCAAAAACCAAACCAAACCAAACCAAAACAAAACAAAACCAAAAAACAAAGATTTAGTTTCAATTTGGCATTCTATTGTAAGACCCCGACCCTCAGTCAGTGGTACTTACATCGAGATGCCTGCCAATGAGACACCAAGGCGCAGATTGATGCAAAAGCAAGAGATTTATTTTCCAGTGCATTGGGATCGAACTTCAATGAGTCCTTCAAGGTGAGTGACTAGAAGGTGACCCCAAATGTTTATTACAAGCAGTTTTTATACTTTTTTGGGCATAGGTTACATCAGCAAGGTTACAGTTCAAACTTATTGGCTAAGCGTATTGAGCTTTAAATCTATTGGCTAGCAAGCATGGGCAGATCAGGACACATTTGAATTCTACCTGGGACATTCCCAAGGCTCAGGTGACTATCACATTCTGTGTTTTTTCTGAGAATTTTTTTACTCAAGAATGTTCCTGTCGGGCAGTGGTGGCATACCACCTTTAATGGCCTTTAATCCCAGCAATCTGCCACACTCTGGGAGGCAGAGGCAGGTGGATTTCTGAGTTCGAGGCCAGCCTGGTCTACAGAGTGAGTTCCAGGACAGCCAGGGCTACACAGAGAAACCCTGTCTCGAAAAACAAAACAAAACACAAAACAAAACAAAAATCAAACCAAAACAAAAGAATATTCCTGTAGGTGGAGTATGGAACTTGGCCTAGCCTTGATCCCATTCGGGAGGGGGAAGCTGTATGGAGGGTGTGGGACTGGAAAAAGCCCACAGGATCCCTCACTAGGAGAGTGGAAGACAATAGTGCTGACAGCATGTGGACTCTGAAAAGCCTTGGCTAAGAAGTTTTATAGGAGATGATTTTCAGCAACTGGCCTAGAGACCATTCTTGTGATTTTTTTTTCTTTTTGGCAAAGAATGTAGCAGCTTTTACCTTTGTCCTAAGAATCTGCCAGAGGACAAATTCTTTGGACTAATATCATTGACAGAGGAATTTTCAAGAAAGCCTCATATTGATTATTTACTTAGTTATTAGTAATCTCTCTTACAAAGATCTACAATGAAAGGATGAAGTGAAACAAAGAGAAATAAGTGCAAAATGTACACTTTGAGGAAAAAAGGAACATCTGGGAATGCAATGTTGGAGCCGAGTTCTGTGTTTAAGGAGATGAAAAATTTATAGAAAAGCCTGATGCTAATGGAATAAAGGGAGTGGTGTCCTCAAGAAGAGACCCTACTCAACTAGTCCTGAAAATTGTAAAAAGGAAAGCTTGTGCAGCAAAGGAAGCTATCAACAAGTCAAAGAGGATGTAAATGTCTGGGGTGAGTGGGGGAAGGTTCCAGCCCCAGCAAGCCGAAGAACTTGGCAGCTTCAGTTACGTGGTTCTGGATTTAGAGTCTTCTGGATTTAGAAGGACAGTGGAAAGGGGTTGTGGAATCTTTCTCCAAGTCTAAGGAAAGCTGCCTGGACCAGGTGTGTGGCAGGGGAGTCTTTGCATGGAGGTCCAGAAAGGCCATTTTATGATGCTGTCAAGGATTTCATTGAGATCCCAATATGTCAGGTGATGCTAGAGCCATGAGGTCTCTTCCAAGGAGAGCTGTATATACAATGTGGACGAGCTTCAGAGAGAAGTATGCTGAAATCAGAAAAGCTGGAAATGAAGAGCCATCTAGTAAGCCTTTAATATCAGGCATGGCATGGCAGGATTTATTTGGAATTAGCCCTGCTGTTTTTTGGTTTGCTTTGCTCCAGTATTTCTTCATTATGCTCCCTTTCTTCCTTTTGGAATGGTAATATATAGTCTGTGTATGTTGGAAGTATATAACTTGACTTTTGATTTTACAGAGGCTACAGTTAAGAGAGTGGCTTGAGTCTCAGAAGAGACTTTGCACTTTAAAGCTGTGTTGAGAATTTGATGGGTGCCAGGAGCTGTCTAGAAGAGTTGAAAACTAGCAAGTGATCTTCCTGAGATGGTTTCACCATGGACTCATGATGAATGAGCCCTTCAAGACAAGGCTGAAGGGACTACATTTTAGGACAGATTCCTGCTATTAATATGCCTTTCCTGTTATTATTAAATATATATAACAATCACTAGGTATTAGTGAGCAGATTTCTGCAGGTCAACAAAGATGTACTGTCTTGTAGTATTGCTACACAGAATAGATGATTTCTTAATTCTTAATGCTGATCCTTTAAGAATCCCCAAAATTATACTAATAATTATTAAGCCATTTATAATAAGGCTGGTATTAAAGTCCTCTCTGATATGAAAACTGCAATTAGAACTCTTCCAGTCTTTAAATGTCAAGAGTTAATTGCTTCTGAGATAGAAAGTAGGCATTTACAACTTAGAACATATTCCAAGAGGCTGTAAAACAGTTGCAAGTACAAGGACAGAAGATAAAATATTGACTGGGTTTATCTATACAAAACTTCAATGCTAATTTAGTAACAAAAAATTATAGTTCTTAACTCTCAATGAACCTGTAGAGCTAGTGACAGATAATGGATGTCTAGATAATTACTCTTAACGAAAATACGTGTAAACATCTCTGTTGTAAACTTTGTATTCAACTTATGATTTGAATTTATGTGTGAACTTTTAGTGAACTGCTTTTTAAAAATAGATGATTGGAAAAACCATGTGATCTATTTGCCTAGAAAAAGTACAAAAAACTAGGAATGATTACATTGCATTGTGTTACATTACAGAAAGAGGAGTTAGACAAGGAGTTAGAAGAAGAGAGCAAGATTAGAAAGAGGAAGGAGAAGGACAGCAGAGTAGAGTAATTTAGAAATTTATAGATTATATAGTCTGATAGGTTCCCCCTTTTATTTTTTCTTAGAAATAAAGATTATAATCCTATTTTAAAGTGTCTCCTTTTTTTCTGTTCCTGCAAGTGACTTTCCCTAGATGAGAGGGAGGCAAACAAACTCTCAACCTTAGGACTGGGTGATGGGTGGAAGACCAGTGGAGGATCTAAGGACCTCTTTACCTAATCCCCCCTAAGCCTCCAGTTCTCTCAACCCCACCCCCCACACTTAACAGCAACAGATGTTAATTCAACCAGAGGCTTGCAACAGCTTCTGGGTTCAGAGTAACTTAGAATCAAGATAGGTAAACATTATTATTATAATAAAAGCAACCATAATCTGTTGCAAGACCAAGTTTTGTTCCCACCAACACTCTTTCCCCTCAGCTACCTTCAAGAGAGAACCAGGGCTCCAGAGCTGGCTTCAGGATATGGGGAATTTGGAAGTTGGACTAAATACACTGTGTAGTATGGTATAGATGTAAGCTTATGGGAGCCAGGGAGTGGAATGTGGTGGTTTGAATGAGAATGCTCATAGGTTTGAATCTCAGTTAGTGGAATAGTCTGGGAAAAATTAGGAAGTATGACCTCGTTGGAGGAGATGCGTCATGACAGGTATCCTCTGTCCCCACCTCTCTCTTTATGTTGTCTCTGTTTCTCTGTGTCTCTCTTTCTCTTGGCTTGCAATTTGCTGATCATATGTGAGTTTACAGCTACTTCTTCAGCACCGTGTCCATCTGCCTGCTGCCATATTTCCTGCCATGAAAATGGCTTAACTCTCTGAAGTTGTAAGCAACCCCCACCCTCCAATTAAAATGCTTTTTTCTATAAATGGTCCTGGTCATAGTGTTTCATCACAGAACAATAACTAAGATAAATACTTTATCAATGATGGCCCCCAGTGTTTAAGGTCATGAGTCTGGAAATGTGTGTGTGTGTGTGTGTGTGTGTGTGTGTGTGTGTGTGTGTG